>CAJNIZ010046480.1:26125-40042 GCA_905231905.1 Symbiodinium pilosum | reverse complement strand
CCCCAATACCATTAATAGTATAGTATTTGGGCCCTAAAACCCTATTTTTTGGGTCCTTGGACCCTAAACCCTAAACCCTAAACCCTGTCCTTGGACCCCTAGGGCTGAGCTATGGCCGCCCGAGTGGCTTGGTTGCCATTGAGCAGAGCAGCCCCTGGCAGAGGAGATTCACAATGGATTGGGCTTTTGCTTCAGGGTTTAGGGCTTTGGATGTAGGATACCTAGACCCCGGATGTCCTACCTTTGGGATATCATACCTTGTAAATACATGCGCCTAAAAACCCTAAACCTGAAAAACCCTAAACCCTAAAGAACCCTAAACCCTAAAGAACCCTAGAAAGGAAGGACATCCAGGGCTTAGCGTTTTTTGAGTTTGCTCGTCAAACTTCGGGCCGGGGGATGTTCTGATGGGGCCAATTTGGATTGCACTTGTCGGGCCTGCGCAGCACCCAACGGATCCTAATTCCTAAGTACCTATATTGGAGGTGGTGGGAGGGATATGAACCCAAACCATATCATAAGTTCAAAATATGGAAGCCCTGCTTTGTGATATACTTACCCGAAAAAACTTTGTGATATATAGATCTTAGCCTAAGCCCAAGATATACACCCACATATTTCTGCCTTCCCCCCAATAGAAACCTGACAGCTCCCTTTACTTGGGACCCTGGACTGGCAAAAAGACCTCTCTCACTAAGGGTTTAGGGTTTAGGACTAACCCCGTTTTTAGGGCGTACCTAATTCAGTAGATAGAAGATACTAGCCTCTAGACGTAAAGCTAAGTATCCCCAAAAGGGGTAGAGCATCAGGGTCTAGGTAAAGCAGTGTAAGGAGTTCACAACCTTGAAAAAGTGCACAGCTACCCAATTACCGCGAGAATGGCATGGTTCTTCCTCCCATAGGGTTAAGTGCCCCAAACCCTAAATCCTAAACCGCATGGCTTAGGGGTTTAGGGTTCAGAGGTTTAGGGTGGGACTTGGCCGGAATCACTGTGCTACCCCACTATAGGGACCCGTATTATGATGAAATAAAAGAAATTCCTTCTATCCCATGTCAGAGTTTACAGCCTAGGGGTTGAGGTTTAGGGTTTAGGGGTCAAGGACATGAGCTACCTCAATCTGCGGATGGATCAGGATGCTCTAGGCTCTTTTGCGGGGGTTTCCAAGAGCAAGGTGCTCTTTTAAGAAGCTCCTGTACTGATTGCTAGGATATCCCGAAAACACATGTCGGGTGGCTTTTCATGGTTGACCCGATTTATGCGCGACTATACCCACCAGAGGAAACATTCTTACTAGATCTTGGGGACTGAAATGTCCCCATGGTGACTCCCAATCACATTTGACATAGAAGTTTGCCTCAGAAAATCTTCACATAACAGGGAAAACAACTCGAATATCAATCCGCCGAAGCTGCCTGGTTTAGGGTTGAGGGACCCCAAGAAACTAAAATCCTGAGGGTTCAAGTATGTTCAAGTACCGGGTATGCGGATTTCAGATGCCGAAACCCCTTGTTCGGATACTTGGCTTATGTCACACCAAAAGAACTCCACACATCCCTATGCAGCCACATATAGTCCTTACATAATCTATATGAAACACGTTAGTTGGGTACTTTGACCTTGAGCAAAGAGAATCATGCGCCCAGGTCATCCTGCTCGCGCCTAGTGAAGCTATATGTGGGTTTCCGGAAATTAGGGGTACAAGTTTGCAGGTCCCAATCAAGATGATTATATCACTTTGCGGTCTGGATTGGGGTACCCACTTTTATGGGCCCTATCATAAACCCAAATCCCAATCAATCTGCTGAAAGATGGCCAGAGACACGTGACTCCTCGCAATGAGAAAAGCTTGGTCGAGATGCAGGTTCCTTGTCTCAAGGGCTGTTTAAGGTTTAGGCTTTAGGGCGTCTGAAAAAATTGTTTTAACTGACACACGACTGCCAGTGCCATTCAGAATGACAAAGCCAAGACATCTCCAGCTATTCCTGCTCTCCTAGTCGCACATCGACTCCTTCTGCTACCATTGCTCCTCCTTCTTCTTCTTCCTTGACGACAGGTAGCGCCTACAACTGCTACCACCAGTGCTACGGACGAGAACGGGCATCACGTACATACACCTGTGCTGTTGGCTGATTGCCTCTACTGGTGACGCTGACGACCATCATGTCAGCATGAGACTCGGCATGTCTGATGATAAGGATGACGGGAAACATCACATGGTACAGGTAGCTCTAATGAGCACCTACCTGGGCCTTGCACACTGTGCTCTGTAAACATCAACAGACCTTCATGACATGCAATGCGTGTTACAGGCCCTATGATAGGTCCCTTCTTAGGAGCCCCTATAGACAACAGGGAGTATCATAAGAGCGACAGCCATCTGTGAGGGAATTTTAGTTGTCCTAGAACAAAATCGAAATCTACTTCCAGCACGGGCGCTTCTAATAGGGCAGCTCATACAAATGGCCTTTGAGGGCTACACATGAGCTACAATCTACATTCGAAGTATCCTCCTTAATAACCCCTATAATTTATACTCCCCTATAGAAACCCCTACATAACCCCTTTCAGGAGTTTAGACGGTAGCTCAAACGCGGTCATTATGGCAAATTAGACAGAGGTACAGAGGACTGAGGCGAGGAAGCCTCTTGAGAGCTCCCCACCATAAACCCTAACCCTTAAACCCTTAAACCCTGAACCCTAAACCCTTAGTCCCGAAACCCTTAAGCCCTTAACCCTTAAACCCTGAACCCTGTGAATGCCTCAGAGAAAGGCTTGCTGCTAACGCAGAAGTTTGTAGCTAAGGTTGCCGCCGGCATTGCAGGAAAACTAACCCAATACCTGGGCGCTCAGCGCTAATAAATCAGGAGGCGCAGGTTTAGAGTTTAGGGTTTAGGGTCTTAGGGTTCCAGGATTTAGGGTCATAGGGTCCAGGGTTTAGAGTTTAGGGTTTACAGGTTAGGGTTCAGGGTTAGCGGCTTCGAGATTGAAAGGCTGTATCTACAATGCTTGTGGCGCGATGCCTGCCAACATGGGCTTACAGCGTCTTACACGAAACTCTTGCCACTTAAATGC
Organism: Symbiodinium pilosum; assembly: GCA_905231905.1. Lineage (NCBI taxonomy): Eukaryota > Dinophyceae > Suessiales > Symbiodiniaceae > Symbiodinium > Symbiodinium pilosum. The sequence goes on along the minus strand of CAJNIZ010046480.1, from coordinate 36,969 downwards.
TCCAAGCTGGAGACTCTTCACGTGCTCTCCACCTCGAATCTGTGGAATGCAGCTCCTCAACAACTAAGAAGGCCAAAGTCTCAATTAACTACTACAATGACAGGTCATAGGAGCCCAACAGGGGCGCACTGACGTCCCCAGCTTTGCCAGACATGTTCCCCACTGCATTGCAACCACTTCCCTATATATGGGTTATATGTGGGAAGTGGAAAAGAAAATGAACTACTATCTAGGGCTTAGGGTTCTCAACCCACTATTGAAGATACGCTGTGTGAGACCTATACATAGATACATGCGTATGTATATATATATATATAGTGGAACCCCTTCTCTAACCTCAGGGGGCGGGTAAGGGCTAGGGCGACGTATTTTTTTGTAATACTCATTGAATACAAGGAGGACTTAGAGTCAGCTTGCGATGCCCTGTCCCTCAAGAAGCCCTAGATCCCAACATTGACGGTCCCTATAATCAGGACTATAATTTCTTAAGGTTTATGTTGGGGTCCGGCGGTTTGTGAGTTGTTCTACATAATGCTTTGGGGCTCCGGGTACTACCAATCTACTGACTAAGAAATGGCAACCCTAAACCCTGAACCCCTAAACCCTAAAACCGCGTAGAACCTGCTTTCGACTCAGCTCTGCATGTCAGGGGTCCAAATTATGGTCCTTGTCTGCGTCCCTAGTTGAGTACGGCCCCCATGAAATTCAGGAAGCCCAAGAAGGGACCAATTATTTGACAGCTCCACACATATGCACAACAATAAGGATTTTTTTTTTCAAAGCTGTGGTTAGACAATAGGTCTGAGCGATTTCCATCCGAATATTCTCGAGTGTTCGGGCAGCCAAAAGAAGAGTTGAGGATTTAGGGTGTAGGATTTAAGGTTTAGTTCAGGATCTAGGGTTTGAATTAAGGATTTTAGTTCATTTTGTGATTCGCAAGAAAGTGCAAAGAGAGATTACCTCTTCCACCCCCTAATACCTGGGTTTCCAACCACCATACAAAAAGGCCTTGCCCCCACCCGGTAACAGTCTGAGAAGGGAGGGTATACCTACATATTTTTATTCTGTACATGCATTTCTAACTGTTATTGAGTTGGGTGTTGTATCCAGGCCATACCTACTAAGATTGAGAAGACTGAACCTGAACCCCTACAACGTCGACCTGCTGGCCGGGACATGCCATGTCTAGTGGCCTTAGGTATGGAAAGCTAATATAAAGTAAGTACCCTCAGAACCTGAACCATCTACTCGTAACCTAGTTACTTAGCTGACTCTGCTCTAAACCCTGAATACTAAAACCCCAAACCCTAAGCCCTAAACCCTAAAACCCCTAAACCCTAAACCCCTAAACCCTAAACCCCTAAACCCTAAACCCCTAAACCCTAAAACCCCAAACCTGATAGGCAGCTATCCGGCGAGCCTTCCAATGGTCGAGTGTGAAACGCTGAAACGCAAAAACGGGAACCTGCAAAAGTCCAGGCGAGTATGAGCCAAATGCCAGCCACAGTGCCATTGCAAGCATCCTCCGAAGTCCTCTGCTTTGTCGCGAACCCTAAGGGTCCAAGTACTTAATAATCATATACTTGCCCAAGACATGTACGATAATTGCTATGATGCTGTTACCCAAGTACCTGATTATTGGGTCCATGGACCCTCTGGATAATGCCATTTCGATACACTACGTACTACGTACTTCGTATAGTCGTGTTCCAATCAAAAGAAGAGTTTGTTGGTAACTTCTGGGTACAACTTCGTCTCTTGGGTACTACTAGTTGACCAGCATCACTGCGTATCTGTTGTTGCTGATGCTCTCACCCCGGGACAACTCGTTTCATTCAGATGGCCTTGCACATGTTCAAGGAACAGGGGGACTGCTAAGCTTAGATGGTTTGCAGCTGCTGCAGTCATGACGCTATGTAGCGCTAAGCAACACTCTCCGAAGTGTTTCTTCTGGATGGGGGTAACAATCTGCCTTGTTGTGATACCTGGGTAATATCAGATCACATATCAGATCAATGCAGAATTATACATGGCAACCTAGCCCAACAGCAACCAAGGTTCAGACAGGTGGGGTCCTCTCTGGTCTAGCGCTCGCCTGCGCGAAATTGGTACCTCATCTGGAGCTTCTGTTGCATCACTGTCCACTTGGGAGGACGCAGCGCAATAACCAGTCTTTCATGAAGGATTAGGGTGACGTAGCGCAGGATAGCTAGCATTGTAAATAATGCCCGTATACCCTATACGACCTAAACAAGCCCTTGCTTGAGGCTTCGCCCCTCTGATGTGGAGGTATGGTAATTAATTGCCTGAAGCCCCATCCGGGGCAAATGCTTGGGATGTTTTCGGTCTAGCCAAGGGAATCATTTACGGAAAACCATCGAGATCGTAAAAGGATTGCTACTTCCGTGCTTGCATCCTCCCTTTTCTTGGGACCCCAGTTTCCAGTCACACGCGCCAAACCTCAGAATCAAGATCGCAAGCGCGAACGACGTCCAAAATCGAATCCTGTAGGAATAGTGTGGGCCTCATTTTTACCGGGGGCCCATTGTATACATGCTTTGGCCATGGTCCTATGCAAAACCCTTAGATACCCCAATATGTTCCTCAGTACCCCCGAGAGAACCCCAACCCGTTATCTTTGCCGTTTTTGGGATGTGAGATTTTGGATGAACCCACGGATTTTTCGTCATCTGAACAACGAGCGGCTCTGCTGAACAGCTTCGCTCAAAGTTGCGCTATCTCCATGCTTCCAGAGCGAACAGATGACAGCCAGTGCTTCCCTGTACTGGCTCCGCATCGAAAGAACCACGCCGTTGTATATTACTTCCAGACACTGAACCTTCAGGATCCAAATAGTCCAGTGTAGGTAATATTTACAGACTTTACGGCCCAATGTAGGTAGTATTTGTATACTGGGTAACTTGTCCAGTATCATGTTGCATTCCTTATGGGATTTGACCACGTTCGATGTTAATATGTGCAGCGTTAACCCGGCAAAGTTCCTGAGCCCAACGAACCTTGCTTTGGCTTGTTAAAGTCCCCTCCCCCTAAGATTAACCCCCCCACCCCCTAATATCTGATACTCCCATTGTGGTAATACACATATATATATATATGTATATACTATAGGGAATATTTAATATTGGCAGGGGTGGGGGTCTAAGAGGAGGGGATTAGTCACCAAAACCTTACAGACAACGCGTCGGCCTTGGAACCTTATTAAGTGGAGTCCAACAGTAGGCAAACACGGCAACAGCGAAGCTGCCAGGGATAAATCTCTTTCTCGGCAAGCTTAGGAAACTTAAAAACCCTAAACCCTAAACCCTTCTCAGGCATGACCACCTCATCTTCCACGCCAAGATATGCGGGTTTCCCAAAATTAGGGGTACTATTTGGGGGGGTCCCAATAACAAGGATTACAGTATTTCCCGGTCTATATTGGGGTCCCCCTATTTTGGGAAACTACCAGAGGTGGGGGCTTGATACCGCAAAACGGGTTTACCATGGTTTACCATTTCGGTCTCATAACGTCACAGTTGATGGGGCAGTACGAGTACCGTAATTAGCTCAGGTGCACATGGAGCACCTGGGAACCCAAAGACCTATGGGCATGCAAGGTCCGATAAGATGCGAATCGGGAGGTGTTCTCGAATTACCTCAACAGTAGGAGTATCGGAGGTAAGGTCCAGGGTGTTGTGGGGCTCCCTTTGCAAATCGCTCATGTAAGGTGAGTAGTTTAGGGTGTTGCCTGCCTGGGGCTGAGAGCTTGGGCCTTACTGCGAAGGATCTAGGGGTACAGGTTCCCGGTGTGTGGGCACGGCTAAACAAGTTGATGTGTTCTATCTCAGACTGGTCCATACATGAGTCCCTGAGAAGCACCCCGAATCCGCAATCTCAGCACAAACTCTCACCTGGGGTCCCTAGAATGCCCCCATCGTGAGAAACCCCCACATCTGTTCTCTCACAGAAGCAGCCGGCCATCAAGGCGTCGGCAACATTATCACGGCTTTAGAGGGATGAGCCCAAGCGTGTAAAGCCACATATCTTCATCAATACCCATAAACCGAAACAAAATCGATAGGTGAGCTGGCTCTCCGTTTATAGGGTGTAGGGTTTTGTATAAAAAACATCAACCCTCAACCCTAGGAGTCGCCAGGGAGTGCACGACGAAAAGAACGTGGTATCCCGGGACTCTCACCCCCAGCCCCGAAACTTTTCTGAAACCTGCTGTACCCATCATGGGAATTACTTACTTGCTGTTGGTAGGGAATATGGGAATATAGTATTTATGGGTGACATAAGGATTCTATTCCCTTACTTCAGACAAAAACCATTAATGAGATTATGTAGGCGCGGACATCTCCTGTCATCCCACACCCTACTCGCAACAAAAAAACACAAGGTCCTCCCAAAAGGTTCCAAGTACCCTGTAAGAAGGTACTGGGAAGTCTGTTGAAAGTAGCCCTAAATTTGGAACACTTAGACCCTAAACCCTTTTTCATCCTTCTCTGAAACCCTGAAGTATGCGGAATTCATGCAGGTCCTTCAAGTTCTCACAACCCGACACCTTCCTTTAGGGATTGGGGTTTAGGGTTTGGGGTTTGGGTTACAGGGGTTCCCTTGCCTGGAAGGAATCCCCGGGCCTCCAAGTTTGCCTCATCGCATCTACTTGCATGGAGTCTTTGCTGATGCTTACTTTGGACCTAAAGTCTCGATGCTAGTTAGTTACACACAATACGGGGACCCCAATACAGATCCCAACAACCTATAATCCTTATTAAGGGGACCCCACCCCCAAACTCAGAACCCCCAAACCCTGAACCCTAAACCCTGAACCCTGAATCCCTCAACCCCCAAATCCTAAACCCTAAACCCTGCCCACTTTGCTGGGATCCCTCAGGATTGAGATGGCAGAGTTTCTCAGCCACCTCTAGCCCCTGTCAGAGCCCTGTCATATGGTCCTTCGTTGAGCAGATCCCCCAGAATTATAGGATTTATGGGGTTTAGGGTGGTATGGAATTTGGTGATACATAGAAAATACTCACAACTTCGACCCGGTTTAGGGCTTGGGGTGTGGGGTTTGGGGTTCAGGATTTAGGGCTTAGGGCGTGATGCCCAAATGGCAGCTGCAAATGCACTGTAATGCTTTATGCAGCAGCTTCTAAATTAATGGAGACCCCTGATTAATACACACCCCTCCTTTTAAGGGCCTTCATATTAGGATCCATATTATAATCCTCAGTAAGGGGAGGGGGTTTATCAGTCAGGGGTCTACATTACAGGGGAAAACAGTGCACCCGAATAATTACTGGGCTCCTTTTAGATTCTTCTTTTGGGGGGCCATATTCCGCGCAACATTTTCCAAAGTGACTTTCAACTTCGAAACCCCTTGATAGAATGGCCGACAGCATGCACCATGCATTCGGATATTTGTTCATGGGATTATATTATAGTTGCCAACCCTTATGCCGCCTTTCCGATTCGCCGGGAATACAGCGAGGAAGCCCAAATCAAAGCCACCAACCTTTCTCAAGCCCTGGACCTCAAAGCCTACACTCTAATCCCTAGACCTTGAATCCCTAGATCTTGAATCCTAAACCCATAACTCAAAACCCAAAACCCTAACCTAAACATTCAAGCCTAAACCCTAGTCCTCAACCATAACACGTAAATCCTAATCCCTAAACCCAAATTCCCTAGACCCAAGTTCCCCAAACCTTGAAACCTCCCTAAAAGACCCTTCGACCCTTTTGGCCCAAGCCGCCAGCTTGGACATCCAGGGCACCAGGGGCCGACGCTGAGTTGAAGGTTTGAAACTTAAATGGGAATCCCAGCACGAGGAACCCCAAGAATAGGGTTTAGGGTTCAGTGCTTGTAGGGTTTAGGGCTTAGGGTTTGGGGTTTGAGGTTTAGGGTCTAGTGCCTAGGGCTTTGAGGTGGGAACCTCAAGAATATAGTAGGAATGGTCTAGGAATATATGGACCCTGGTAGCTATGCTCCAATTATATTCCGACTGCATTCTTGGGGTTCCCTGCTTGGGATTCCCATTAAGGTTCCTTTAAAGTTGAGGACCCACGGCTTCTCCAATGAGGCTCACGGTTTAGGATCTAGGGTCTGGGACTTATGGGGTTAAGGATTTAGGGATTGGGATCGATAGGGTGGTTTGGGATTTACAGGGATGAGGATTTAGGGCTTGGGTTTTAAGGCTTAGGATTGAGGCTTTAGAGTTTGAGACCTTGACCTGCGCTGTAAACTCAATGGCTTTTTTTTCCAAGAATTAGGGTTTAGGTCTTAGGAATCAGGATGCGTAGAAGTAGCACCAGTTCCGGTGTACATGGACTACAGAACTTCAATGGTGCATTGGCTTCCATGCTGGTCTAGTCTCACAATCACGCGTTCATCTACTAGCCCCTGTACACTACCTCCAAGGCTTCCCCTTACTTAGCCGTACAAAGCCGTAGCTATCCCTGAATTACCTTGATTGCGGGGAACCTGTGGGGGAGCATTAAGTTTTGGGTATGGAGTGGACGCTAGCCGAGTTTCACATGCGACACAGCAGCGCTTGCAGTTCAATTGCTGCGGCTACAATTCTAGAACTCCATGACTCACATGGGGCTTTGCATATATAGACAGGAGGTCCCACCATAGAAGCCCGCCCATCTACTAGATTCCTCATGAGATGGACAACACAAATTGGGCTGGCCATCAATTTTTATTTGGATACTAAACCCTAAACCCTATAAACCCTAACTACACCCTAAGCAAGTAATATTTCTACAACGCAGGCGCTAGGACTCTGGATGTAGCGTTGCGGGTCTGGGCGCTGTAGCTCTACACTGAAAATGCGTACTTTCACCCTTGCACCTATGAGTTTCTCCAACGGAATAATGGAAAATACAATGGAAACTTCAATTTAGGGTTTAGAGTTTAGGGTCGAAATGGAGACTTCAATTTAGGGTTTACGGCTTAGGGTCTAAATTTCAGTCTGCCAGGGCCCTCATTCCTTGCTACAACGCAGCAAACTGTCCTGCACGGACCCTCCAGCAACGCAAAATTGGGTCATACCTCAGACACATCTGAGTCTCCTGTGAACATCCTCAAAGCTCTGCGTCGGTGACCTATTTCCTGCTTAAACACTAAAACCCTACACCCTGGATCCAAAAACCTTAAAATCCTAAAACCCTAAAGCCTACAACCCTAAACCCTAAACCTCCTGCAAACCCTATTCAAGCCTCGGACTCCGACCCCTACATAAGCCAAAGAACATTGTGATTAAGCTGACAGAGCCCAGCGCAAAAAACTGCAAAAACTTCAACTTCAACCACTGCCACATTTTTAGGGTGTTGGGCTTAGATTTAAACTCCACCTTTTGCCTTCAGAGGGAAGGGTAAGTCTTGATATTTGTGGCCTGTAGTAAGGGAAGAAACCCGAAATCCGAAGCTAGGGTGGGTTTGGGCGCCCTTTACAAATCCAAGGCGTATGGCTTCATGGGGAGTGTATAGGGGATACAGGTAATAACACCACAGCTAAAATTCATTGTAACCTACAACTTTATGGGGGATTACCCCAAACCTGAACCGTGCAAAGTCTTTTACGTTTGCTGGCGGAGTTGACTGAAAGAGGACTGGCGGCAGCAACGTCAACAGCTGTGAAAGGTTGCAATGCCCACACGGAATCGGCATTTAACACAAGAAGCTAGGCATGCGAGTGCCCAAATCAAGGAGATTTCGCTCCCAACTACTATAATCTGAGGGTCTTTGGGACCTAAAGCCCCATGTGAGTACTTTAGCCCCTTTGATAAGAATTTCAACTCTACGTTCTCCTGGGTTTGGCCTGCTGGCTTACTGTCGAAGTCCAAGCAACTGCCAAAATCACTTCAGGTCTATTTGAAAGTATAGAAGGAATCTGGGATGTCAATATCTGAAATAACATCAGGGATGCAAACCGCCCAATGTAGGTGATATTTACAGACTTTAGGGCCCAATGTAGGTAATATTTGTAGACTTGGATCCCCAGGGTAATTTGGACCCCTGTATTCAACCCACAGCTTCAACATGACCTATTCTTGTTTAGCGTCTAGGGGCCCAAAGGGCTTCCCATATACCTAGCTTGCGGCCCAGCCATATACTATGTAGCTACATGGGCCCTCTGGGTACTCACCCTGTGATGTTAAAGGAATGGGCGGGTGCATGCGGCCAACACTACTTACGTAGTATGTCACGAGGCTGAACAGCAGACATCTGCAAATAGACAAGTAAACCAATACATAAGCGAATGTAATATACATATACCAATATAAATGTATATAAATATGTGTATGACGCCCCTGCCCCAGTCTTGGGAATGCTGAAGAGTCAGACCTTCCCACAGCTGTTGCGTATCTCAGAGCACGCTGCGGGTGAGAAGTTGAGCTTCAGAGGACAGTGCCTGCTGCAGGTGTGAGCTTATCAAGGCTTGCACTTGAGCTTCCTCGTTTGCTCTTCCCACTTCTAGTCTGCCTATCGCCACACCAGATCTGATGCAAAAAATCCAAAAATGCAGTGCAGATTGAGATGTTCTTAATTTACTTAACTTGCAGGCGTTGATGGTCTAGGGTTTTAGGTTCCGGCTGCGGATCCTTCGATTTTAAAGGCGGGAGGCGGGGGTGTAGGTCTGGGTTTGGCACTCGCAGGTGACGTACTTAAGGTGTGCCGACATGGAACCCATGCGGATAAACGTAGAAGTCCGAATGCTTTAGCCCAGCAAGACTTATCCCAATGACCTATTCCTATACCGTGAGCCGGTCTACACCCTAAACCCCTGAACCCAGTCATAGCGAACCAAACAGGATCTATACGAATTCTGTAGGGCTATATAGGCATCTACAGCCTTATATGGGCCAAGTACCCCGAGCTTGAGGTCCCATGGGCCTTTGGCAGCTTGGACTCCAAACTGGAGGTTACTTGGGGGTTGGGTTCTTCCAGCCCACTCATATCTGGCACCTCTAACCCAATTACAGCCCCATCCTAATAAGGCTATGACTGGGTGCTGGGTACCAGCTACAATTCCATGTTTCTTTGAGGGCGTGTAGTTTTTAAACCTCTTGCTGAGTCTTCCCAACTCTGCAATCGTTGGTGCCATTTGGGAGGGCGGAAAGCTGTCCTAAGGTCACCAAAACGTTTCTCGCACAGAGTAAACTCAAACAAACTAACCTATGCCACAGCTTGCACCCTAAACCCTAAGCCCTGAACCCCAAACCTTAAACCCCAAAAACCTGAACCCTAAACCCTAAAGCTTAAACTCTAAAGCCTAGGCCCTATATCAAACCTCATGAAAATGGCAACAAAATAGCAGAAGCTATCAAAGGGAGGAGACGCAACCCTTACGTTCCAGGACCTTCCTAGTACCCTTGATTGGGTTTGGGATTTAGGGTTTAGGGTTTGGGGTTTAGGGTACTTAGGCCTGAATAGAGGGTAGTTGCAGGGTCTAGGTTCATGCTAACAAAACCTATAGGCTTCCTATCCTGTCACCTTTCAAAGCACCCTGAGCCGTAAACATGAAAGCATCCCTGAACTCTCAATTTCAATCCATAAGCCCTAATGTAGACCCATGATTAATAAACCCCTCCTTTTAAGGGCCTAAATATTAGGATCCCTATTATAATCCCTATTAAGGGAGGGGGTTTATTAATCAGCGGTCTGGGTTAATCCCTACCCGGACCCTCCAATGTAATACCTTCTGATAATCCTAATAAGAGTCCCAACCAAAAACCATACCAAACCCAAAAAGGAACTACATTGGAGGGTCCAGGTAAACCCTACTTGAAGGTTCATGAGACTCAGTAACTACCTATAATTGGGCTTATAACCCTACTTCTATCCCCACTCAATGGCTTTGTAGGGGTTACCCCAATTATAAGTAGGGTTATAACCCCAGCTATAAGTAGTTACTAAGTCCCATGAGCCTCCAAGTAACCCCATCCTAAACCCTAAACCCTAAACCCTAAATCCTAAACCCTAAATCCTAAACCCTAAACCCTAAATCCAAAACCCTAAGTATAAACCCTAAATAGACGCCCGAGCCTCGAGTCTGAGCTCCAACCCTCGAGCCCGCGAAGGACACCAAGCACCCCAAACATGAGGCCGTGATCCCCGGCAGCCAGGCTTCTCTAAAAAGGACTCCCTTTACATATGTATATATATATTTATATATGGGGACCGGAGGAAATTTGGGGAGTGCTGGGTTTAGGGGTTTTTCTGGCTTGTGGACATACGGGCGGTTTCAATTCAGACTTCCTAGACTGAATCATCAGAAATCACCACAGACCCACCATGCCTGCTTTCACGGAACGACCGAAAGGAGGCGTGCCTGGTGAGAGGCAGACAGTCCGTCACCAACTTCGTCTTATACTCTAGTCTTGAACTCTATAAGCATAATTACCCAAAATCCCAGAACCGAATTATTGGGTACATGAATCCTCTGGCTTACGATCTTGAAATCAGATCCCAAGTAGCTTCTACCATCCCTGCATATCCCTAGACCCTCCTCCTACCCTCTATTAGGGCCTAAAGACCCACTATCAGGTACCATATATCCCCAATTGAGGGTACAAGGAGGGTCCTGGTCCACGAGGTCCGAAGGCGCCGCTTCTTTTGGGAAGCCCCATGGTGAGAAGAGCTTTGAGTTGACCATGAGTTTATGGCTCCCCTTAAGTAGATAGAATATAGGGTTTAGGGTTTAGCATATAGGGTTTATAGGATTTAGGGTTTAGGGTTTAGGGTTTAGGGGATAGGATTTAGGGTTTAGGGTTTAGGGTTCAGGGTTATAGTCCCCCTTAAGTAGATAGAATATGGCTTTGGGTATAT
>CAJNIZ010046479.1:24487-40063 GCA_905231905.1 Symbiodinium pilosum | reverse complement strand
TCCATGTAGCTATATAGTATAGGGTCTTGGGTTTAGGGTTTTGGGTAGGTATGTAGTATATACTTGGGCCCTGAGCTAGTTATATGGGAAGAATTTTGGGCCATGAGTATATACTATACAGCTACATGGACCCTTTGGGATGGCTATCAGGTACTTCAAGCCTTAAGTATGAGCACTATTACTTACTGTTTTGTTTTGTCCTTCTTGGTATAATTCCCACCAGCCACTATACTTTTTTTTTAAATGTGGTATTGCTAGACTGCCTCAAAGTGAGGCCGCGGAGAGTTCCAGTTGGGTGGTTATCTGGTGAGTGCCCTACAGAAAGCCTGCGTAAGCCTTACATAGCCCCTTTGCCCTTACACGAGCGTTGCCCTCGAATATGTGTGTAAACACATGTGCCTTGGACTATACGCACACATACCTTGGGTTATCTGTTCTTGGCAGCGGCTACCTTCGAGATTTGAAGGGTAGTTTCCCAGAAAAGGAGGATCATTTTTGGGAAACCCCCCATATGGGACTATTTCAAGGAGCATCCGCCGACATGGTTCAGGGTTTAGCGTTGAGGGTTTAGGGTTCAGGGTTTAGAGTTTCGAGGTTTTGGGTCTAGGATTGAGAGCTGAGGGTTTATGGTTTACCGTTTAAGAAAGCTGATGCCTATATTTACTAGTTAAACAGGCCTCTCATGAGCCTGAGAAATGTTTGGAAGGAGATATGCAAGGAGTGTATACATCGAAGTTCAAGCTGCAAGCGGTGCAGATATTAGAGTGTCGCCAGGCGTGCGCATCGTCCAAAGAAACTGCAGAAGGAGACAGATTGCAGAAGATACGACTGTGGTGAGCGGTAGAACCAGCATAAAGTTGGCCATACAACCTCCACTGGCACAGGCCTCTCATGGGTCGGACTCTACATGGTAGTTTCCCAAAATAAGGGGACCCCAATATAGACCCCAATATACTATAATCCTTATTATGGGGAACCCCAAAAAAGGTACCCCTAATTTTGGGAAACCCCCACATGTTGCATATGGTCTACACAGCTCGGGCGCTCAACCAAAGACGCCCGCAGCGCTGACCTAGCTTCCAACATAACCAGACGCTGTAGCAAGGCCTGCATGTGTGCGCTGTTTCTCGCCCCTTACGTCAGTCCTCAAGATCAAGAGGCCGACAAGTTGTTGGAACATTCTGAGTAATCCCCCTGCTCTCCGTGATAATGTACTTTTTGACCAGTTGTTTACCCTTGTGGTCATGCAATTCTTGCCTTTCAGGCCGTGCAATTTCCTACCCCCGAGAAGATTCTTCAGCAGTTTTTCAAGGCGCTACAACGGCCTAAGAGGATTGTGATGATGCGCAAGACCCTGCAGTGTCAGGACTTTCAGCCCCTTAATCGGAAATCAACGCCACACCATGTGGCTAGGCGATCATCCAGAAATCGCTGCCCAACAAGGGTTTGGAGGGGCTGGAATTGATGACAGTTGTTCCTTGTGGTCACCATTAGTGGGGGGGTGCCTGACCTAAGCTGAACCCTCTCATCAGCCTCACTACCGTGATACTTATTACTATTATGGTTATTATTGCTATAAATGCTGTTGCTATTAGTATAACTCTTGTGAATCATGCCGGAACCATGCTCTATGAGGTTCGGAGCCCACGCAACGCTTCGCGGAGCTGCGTGCTGCACAACCCCGGGGCCCTCTCTGCAACATGGAGTTCCTTGGAAGGACCATTGGATGTAGATATTGTAGGCTTTTAGGTTCAATTATAATCCCGATGTTCATATCATTTTCCATGTTCTTTTCCCTTAGATTCTCCGCTATTCAAATACACCCCTACATAGTCCTACCCTAAACCCTAAGTATTCACGCGACTGGGTGTAGAGTTCAGGGGTTTTGGGATGCAACCTTTCGGTGTTGCATCGGTTGTTGTTGGGGGGCTTTGAGTAAACAGGTATACTCTCCGTGTGCCTATACACCCCTAAGCCCTAAACATCCCTTGACCTTTGCTTATGGCAAGCCCCGCAACCTTCACATACAGGTGGTGATGGGGGCAATGTATTCCTGCTGGGAGGTGTAGGGCGTTTAGGATCTCAGGGTTCAGGTCTAGGGTTTAGGGTTTAGGGCCTGACGTTGCTTCAACAGTTTGATTAGGGTACATGATGCGTAGTTGCTTTATGGTCCGGTCCATAGGAGCTATGAAGAGGATGGACATTGTGCTTTACTCACAGCGTTTTTGTTTGGAAAGCCATAACACATTCACCAAAAACACAACGTCAACAGACCCTGAACTTTGGAAAACAGTAACACGTATAGCAGCTTGGCAATTACCATTGGCGCAGACAACAAATGAAACCCGAACACCATACATTGCGCTGCTTTAAGCGGTCTTTACTGAACAAGACCAGCATGGATACGGCAATGGTTATGGTTGTCATTCACAGCTGAGGGTTCTGGGGTTGTGTTGGTCGTTTGGGGTGCAGTTTCATCGTGTGCTCCCTCCTCTGCCTTTGCAATAGAAAGATGGATGTAGCCAGAGTATTGGTGCACTGAACTTGGTAGGGATCGGACTGTGCAAAGCAGATTATTGGCCTTCGGCCATTTCTCTGCTTGCCCAGTCTTGGTCGGGCGCACATTGCCCGTACATGGCCCAGAGCCTAATGTCGGCAAGAAGGCGGACCTGAGCCTTAAGACCACTCCTTGCACTTCTTAGTTTCCATTTTTGCGTTACCCCTATACAACCCTCAACTATCCCATCTGTAAGCCCTCTCTATAGCCCTATATCATCCCTGTAAACCTCTCCAAATTGAAAGCCTGTGGATCTGCAGCCAAGGTTCTGGATAGGCGCGGCAGAATCTGAAGAAGTTTGTTCAGAGGTTTGATTCCGTTTGGGTTTTAGGGTTTAGGGTTCCAACATGGAACAGCACTCTGAAGCTTTCTTCTAGTCACAAGAAGGGCGTGTTACCCCTATTGATTGCCATCAACACTTGTTTGCTGCTGTAGTTGCAAGTGAGGCTCCTTGTTCTACAGCCCAAATGATTACCAAGTTGCTGGTTTTAGGCCTTGCCCCATGTAGGATTCCAAGCGCTGATTACGCCCTGATTTGCTACTTTCCCCAAATAAGGGGACCCCAATATAGACCCCAAATATTATAATCCTTGTTAATGGGGACCCCTGAAATGGTACCCATAAGTTTAGGAAACTCCCATTTGGAGTGGGCCACAATGGGCCTGGCCAGATGGGATCCGGCTCAAAGCCTACCTACCATCTTTCCAAGAGCATGGCAGCCCCAAGAAGATCTACAAAGACTAGTGCCTGTGAAAGGGGTCTACATGGGCTTGTGGGTTACTATGTAAGTGAGGTGGAGGGCAAACCTGAAAAGGGCAGGTTCCAATTTTCATATTGGCAGCTGTGGTGAGGTATGCCCGGCTGCTGAAAGAAGGAATTTGATGAACAAGTTTGGGGCTCTTCTGTGAAGCAGCGATTTGGCCCAATTCATTGGACAGCTAAGCTCTAAACCCCAAACCTTTAACCCCAAACATTAAGCCACACCAAAAAAACCCAAGCCCCAAACCTTACACCCTAAACCCCAAACCCTAAAACCCTAAACCGTAAGCCCCAAACCCTAAAATGCTGAACCCTAAACCCCAAACCTTAAACCGAAACCCTAAAACCCCAAACCCTAAAACCCTAAACCCCAAACCCTAAACCCCAAACCCTAAACCTTTAACCCCCAACCCTGAAACCCTAAACCCTGAACCCCAAGGTAGTCATAACTCTGGACTGACTTGAGCTAGAGTCTAAACTCATCAAAGGGGGGGCTATATAGGGGATTACTAGAGGGGACTACTATGGAGGTTACTAAGGGGAATACTAGGAGTTTAGATAAACCCTATAATCCCATATATAATCCCAGTTTCCATTTCATGTTCAATCTTCTTTTCCATTGGGCTCTCCATTTTTAAGGGCGATACTAGGAGTTTAGACCCTAAACCCGAAACCCTATAATATAGGCGTTACCAAGGGGGATACTTGGAGTTTAGACCCTAAACCCTAAACCCTATAATATAGGGGTTACTAAGATGGGTACTAGGAGTTTGGACTTTAGCTCACTTGGGGTTGGCATTCCAGCGGCCTTCCCCTAAACCTATAGATTTTGCAAGAGTCCTTTAGGGTTTAGGGTTTAGGGTTTGGAGTTTAGGGTTTAGGATTTAGGGTGTGGGATTTAGGGTTTAGGGTTTGGGGTTTAAACCTTGAAATTAGAAAGTGCTGCCCATTTGCCATGAACTGTGAGGAGCTTTTTACCCTAAACTGTGAACCATGCACCCCTAGCATGTTGTTGTATATCTATCTAGGGTGCTGGGAGACAGCGTCCTTGACACCCCAATGAGGATGAGAACATCATATGAGGCATAGTCTAAGCTTCTTTTTTTACAGAGTTCTATAAGGGACTATATAGGGAGTACTACAGGGGGTTATTTAAAGGGGACAGTAGGAGTTTAGACGATGGCTCATATGGTTGCTCCTGGACCTTTGTTGAAGGGGGTTGATGTCACCCTCCACAGGCTGGTTCGACGCTTGGGGAGCCTTGACCGGCAAAAGCTTTCGCGACCCTCGCGACGTAGCCAGGCGCTTTGGGATGGATTTAGGCGGAGGTTATTGGTAAGTACAGCCGAGTCATATTGACGATTCCATTTATAACCCATTTACATGGAAACTTGACACTGAACCTCAAAGTTCAGGAGGGAAGGTCCAGGGTGTAGGGTTAAAGGCTCAAGGATTGTGACTGCAGGTATGAGCTTAGAGCGTTCAGTCTTCGGGCTTATTGAGCGTTTGGTAAGGTCAAGGGTTTATCAATGGGTTTGGAGGTTTAAGTTTAGTGCTTAAGCAGTTTATTTCGGGTTGGGAGTTTGGGATTACAGCTTCTTACGTTTAATGTTCTAGGTCTACAGCAGGTGAGGTGTTGGAGTTATGTCACGCTGAGGTTCAAGGTTAAGGGTCAAACGGTTGAGGGCGTGAAGTTTCAGGTTCAGCGTTGAGGGATTAAGGTTACAGGGTTTACGGCTCATTTAACAGATTTATAGTTTGGATTCTTTAGGGTTACAGGGTTTAGGGTGTAAGGTTTAGTGCTGCAGGGTTTCGAGTTTAAAGTTCAATCTCAGGTTTATGTTTGGCATTTTAAGGTTGGAATACGAGATCTGAGAGTAGTTTGTGAAGTGCCGGGGCCAGTTTTGCTGCACGAATAGTTTCGCTTCCACAGCACGATGGGCACTGCAAGCCAGAAGACGGTTGAAGTACTACCACGGCGACCGCTGACGGACGACGACCGCGACCACGTTCACGTCCACGTCCACGTCCACGACCATGACGACGACTATGATATGAACTAATGTTTCATCCTATTATACTTATTATATTCGTTCTTCTTCTACTACTACTACTATTATTATTACTACTACCACTACTATAGCTACTACTACTACTACTACTGCTGCTGCTACTAATACTACTACTACTACCACTACTACTTCTACTACTACTGCTACTGCTACTGTTACTGCTACTGCTACTACTACTACTACTCCTTCTTCTTCTTCTCTTAATGTTTTCCTGAATTTCAACATGACAGGACGTTGCGAGGCATCTTGGACGCCACCAGGACGTATGTGGAATTCGTCGTTTTGATTTTTCCATCTTTATTTGTCTCTAAGCTCTAAACTCCAAACACGAAACGCTGAAGCCTGACTGTTTTTGGGGTTCACAACATCCAGAAACCCAGGGAAGCTTGAAGGTCGGGATCGAAGCCTGAATCACACCAGAGCCTATGCCGTAAGTGATGATGTTGAACCAAAGTCAAATCTTTAAAATCTAAAGACCCTGCAGTCCCAATGGGCGAACTCAAGCATTGTTTAAACCTGAGCTTCACGCTGGGCTCCTCAGCCCTCAAGTCCTGAGCTGGGAAAGTCTCAACTTTCAATCCCAAGTCTAATGTTGCATTGACATCTGTTTACCTCATTGATTGCTTATGGTGGGAGATCTCCGTGCCCCGAAGGTGGAATTAAGAGCTTTATCAAAGCCGGAACAGTGGGTTTAGGGTTTTCTGTGTTTAGCGTTTAGGGTTTAGGGTAGCATGTCGGTCAACAGCATGTTGACTTTTCATTGCCAGTCAGTTGAAAACATCCCTGGACCTGTCTTAGGTGCTATCTTTTTCGTCAAGAGAAGCCTTCTGGCTTTGATCTCTCCATACTGTTGATGGCAAACGTGGCTTCATCCAATACCCGGCCTCTAAACCCTAAACTGACTGGTGTTTAAGGGAGTGGGGGAGTGGATCCCTGCAATATCCTACATATATGATGCCCATATTATATATCCCTATAAGGGCACCTATATTCACATCCCGACTCCACCTTGGGCACCAGCAGGGGTACAGAAGCCAATGCGATTGTTCTTGGAGGCAGACTTCATTACGAACCAGACGTTGAAGAAAACACGGACGCGAGCCCATTTTAACTTTTCCGGGCGGTAGGTACATCAAGGAGGATTCAACATGAGCAGCGCTGAGCCCTGAATCCGAAAGCTTGAAATCCCAGATGCTCAGCCCTTGACCCTTGAGCTTTGCAACTCTGAGTCCTAAATCCCACAGCTTGGTTCCTGAATATCTAGCAGTCAAAACCTGATTCCCGCAGACTTCTAAGCCAGATGATGGACACCTAGGCTGGTGCATCTGTGAATTTCTTCGTTTTCCACGGTGGCACCTCTTTCGGGTTCTGTGGTGCTGGAGGACGTTGGCGGTGCTTGAAAGATGCGGGTAACGCTCTAGGGTTAAGGTCGATAGAAAACTTCTCGTTCGTTTTGTGAGGATTGTACTTGGCGGCATTGACTACGCCCTAATTAACCCTTGACAGTGAACCTATGATTCATGTACCATACCTCACACTATGTGACTTTCCAAAAAGGGGCCGTTCTTGGCAGCCCCAACTAAAACATGCTATATGTTTTTTTAGCAGATTGGGTTCCTTTAATTCATGTGGAAGCGCCCTCACCCTGTATTGAAAGCTGTGTTTTGTATAGGTTACGCCCCCACTCAGGAATTAGTAGTGGTATCGTGTAGGACAATATGAGAACCTTAACGCAACTGCCATAAATTATTCCTTCTGGCATCTGTGGCGGGAGCTAAACCTAAACTCTAAGCCCGACGTGAAACCCTACCATGGACCCTTTGTGGAGGAAACGTGTCGACCGTCGGTCAGTACGAGCCCCAGGCCGGATTTTGTTGTGAGTTGATGGTGGATAATAGCTGTACGATAGAAGGCTACAACCCTGAATATCCACCCTAATATGTACTGTCACTGGGCTGGGGCAGTACCCAATACTAAGGGTCCCAGCGCTCAAGCAGTCAACAATTTGGGCCGAAAGGGGTTCCTATACAGGTGCGATGGGCTCCCATGCAGTAGTTAGGTACTTGGACCCATAGGGCAAGGGTTTTGTGCTTTGGGGCTTACGGCCAAGGATTTCGGGTCAGAGGTGTAGAGGGGCTTAGCGGGCTCTAGAGAATCTGACAATGGTATGAGCCATAGTTTAGATTCTTAGTATCCCCCTTCGTAACCCCCCATTATACTCCCCCATATAATCCCCTGTACACCCCCTTTAAGGAGCTTTGACTATAGCTCACATTATGTAAAGAAGTTTAGCTCACCTTGAGTCCAGGAGCTGAAGGGTTGGTATGGGGCTCATAGCCATAACCCACTCCCTGTACGTTCTTTGGTTTAGGGTTTAGGGTTTAGGGTTTAGGTTTTAGGGTGGTTTAGGGTTTAGGGTTTTGAAAGGCTGGAGGACTGTTGCACAGTGCTTAGTTTAGGTATTTGTCAGTGCTTGTTTGGACATATAGGGGGCTTAATTGGGCGTTGTAGGCATGTTATGGGTTTTGTGATGGCGGAGGGGCATGAAAGGTGTAGACTAAATCCTTAGATCCGAAATCCTAAACTGGACTGCTAGAGGCAGATGGGAGCTTAGGATTCAGAAGCCGTCATACGACTAGTAACAAGCAAGAAGGAATAGATCCTTATAGTAGTGTGTATATATATATATATCTCTCTCTCTCTCTCTATATATATATATAATCCCCAACAATACCCGGGATGGCCGTGAATCATCATGTCGCCCTGATACGCATGGCACTTCGGAAGTTATCAGGATGATATTTGCACTAGACAAGAAGAAGTGTAGTGCAATACTTCGACGGTGTAGCATCAGATGAACATTGCTACATACTGCTACTGTCATTGCCATGTTGTTTTCCCGTGCTCCAATGCAACTCATTCACCCGCTTTTCTACTTAGGAGCAACACTTTGTACACCTAATTAGACGTGCTGCACACATGCCTTCTTGATAGCCCACCCCGAAAGCCTAGACTACCCTAAGCGATGCGTCCTTACCCCTGAGCTCCGAACCATGATTTTTCAATCCGGAACCCATCATCCCTAAACCCTGAGCCTTAAAGTCTGACCCCCAAGCACCGCACCAAAATATCGAAGCCATCGAAGTTAGAGTGCCTACCCCATAATCCCAAAGCCATGTAACCTGAACCTTCAGCCCTAAGTAAGCCAAACTCAGAACTCACTCATCAGGTGACTTCCTACGACTATGGGGGGCTTCTGGATGAGGCGGGCGAGATTACACCGAAGTACCTGCGCTGCCGCGAGGCCTGGAGACCCTTGAGATTTTCCTACTAGGGTATTAAGGGTCTAGGGTATTAAGGGTTTAGGATTTAGGGTATTAAGGGCCCCCGATAGTATGGTGTCCATATTCTGTTCCGTGTCTTGTTGGCTCCCAACTAACAACCTGGAAGCAAAGCCCGAACCCAACTTGACCCCACCACACATGCCATCAGATAATACGTGTGAAATTGTTTATTCCTGCAAATCCTTAAAATTCATTAGCACGACAAGATTACAAATTCTATATAGCGAAATATGAGTTATAATGGATACAATCAGACCTTTATGTGCCCAGGTGTTAGCAGACTTCCTACAGCGCCCAGAGCTCCTTCAGCGCGAGTTTCCGAGGACCCGGCGCCTACCGGAGTCGCCGCCCTTGGAGACTTGGATTTACGGTTTCCTTATTTAGGGTTGAGGGGTTTAGGGTCTGGGGTTTAGGCTGTCTCCCTGGGGATACAGGCATGTAAATCGTACCTACAGACACCAAAGAAGGTGGGGAGTGCACGCGCAGAAAGTTTAGGATTTTTTGGGATTGCAGTCCCCCTTAAGTAGATAAGATATGGGGCACATGGAGATCTTATAGTGATTTGGGGTAAGTTTTCTGTCGACTGAAGGGGGGACGAGCATCTAGCTGATCCCAGCGTCCCACGCTGTAGAGTCAAGATTGTGCTTCTATAAGGGCCCTTTGCAGTCATACATACCCAAGAGAGGACCTACCTCAGGGAATGATCCTTAACCTCAATCAGCCCACAGACCCTCAAACCTCAAAGCCGTGCCATCCCCAGAAAACCACATTACCACCCAGATTACGGACTCTAATTTGAAGAATTCCTGTGGAAACCATATGGTGTTCTTAGACAGTCCCCTTGTATCCCCTATACAGTCTGCGCAGCGACAAAACCCCCTGTGAGAACCACCTAAACCCCTGAACCGTAAACCCTACCCAAACCCCCAAAGTAGGTAAAATAATGGCCCAAAACCCCTTAATGTAGCCCAAAGGGCCATTATTCTACATACCTTTGGGGTTTAGGTAGACCCAAACCAACCTAAACACCCCGATCCCTACACCCTCAGCGCCACAGCACCTTAAGCCTCAACCAGGTAAAAGAGTCCTAGGGTTTAGGGTTTAGGGTTAAGGGCGTTTAGGGTTTAGGGTTTAGGGCGCTTAAGGTTTAGGGTTTAGCCTCAACCAGGCAAAAGAGTCCTTACCTGGAGATCCAGTTGACTATGGTTAGCAACAAATTTATACTAGACTACTACAGCTGTGTACTGCAACTATCGTAAAAGTAGGATCTCCAGGTAACCCCAGGGTCCAAGTTGTTCAATCAGTACGTGCTTTGGGCCCTACAGTCTGTGAATCTTTCCTGCTTCGGGCTCTTTGGCTCCCTGGGACAAAACCCTTATAAACCCTAAACCCCAAAACCTAATCCCTAAACCCTAACCCCCAACCCCAAACCAAAACCCTAAACCCAAGGAGATCGAAGCGAGCCTTTCGCTGGAGCAAGCCCTGGACTCCCTAGCCCGCGGCTGCTAGTTCTTTGTTCAGTTGCTGTCAATCAAGAACTTGGAAAATTAAATAGGGTTCAGGGGTTTAGGGTTCAAGGTGTTAGGGTTTAGGGTTGTGGGGTTTAGGGTTGTAAGTTTTAGGCTTAGGGATCCGGAAAACTCCTAACCCCAAACTTCTCAACCCTACGCCTTGAACCCTCAACCCTAAACCTTTAAACCCTAAGCCCCAAGCCCTATCAAATCTAGCATTTTTGGTTGAGCGAGTTGAGGCTGCGTGAAGTCTGCCGTGCCGCGCTCTGCGGAGCAGGTGTCGCCACTGCGATGTTCTGGATTTGGGGATTTCCCTAAAATTAGGGGTACCCGTTAAAGGGGTTACGGAGACTATATAGGGAAATATAAGGTTCATGGTTTAGGGTTTCCCAAAATTAGAGGCACCTTATTGGGGGTCCCAACAATAGGGACCATAGTATTTGGGGGTCTATATTGGGGGTCGACTTATTTTGAGAAACTACCATTTACGGTTTTGCTTCAGGGGTTTAGGGCTCATGCCCTCCCCCAAACTTGGTAGGCCCTGTTTTCTGCGGGGGCGTCATGTAAGTTTTGTGTAGGGTAAGGCTTGGGATGCGGGGGTAGGGGTTAAGGGGTAAGGGTTAAGGGTTTAGAGTTTAGGGTTTAGAGTTAAGGGTTTAGGGTTTAATTAGGGTGTATGCAGGATGGAGGAAGTCCCTCACTCAAAAAAATCATACTTACTGTACTAGGGTAGAAGTAGGGAGCGCGGTAGGAACCTTGGGAGCATCAGGTGTAGCGGGTCATACGCATCATGCCTTTGATGTAGGCAACCATTCATTACTCAGCTTCCCCGAAGTGCTGCAAATTTCAAGGGCAGTGGGATAGAATGTGGAAGCCTGGGACAGTTTTCTGGATTGTGGCATCCAATGCTTGCCTGCTATTAGCCAGCAAGGAAGTCAACAGATGGATGCCCACAATGAAGCTTATTCAATCCCTTCAACGGTTGATCCCTCGATTTTCCCCTATAAACCGTGCTTTCACTCCCTGTCAAAGGGTGGCCCCTACTTTAACCCCATACCCTGAACTCTAAGCTCACAAGCGTCCTGTGCGGGGAATTCCTTCGGTGCGTCGAAATGCATTGTTGAAGTGGTGAGGTGACGTGGGTGGGGTTTGGAGGTTAGGGTGTTGAGAAGAAGGGGAATTAAAAGACAGAGGTGGGACTGGCGGGCGTGCACGAACGGAACTCGAAGGAATACAATTCATGTAATCAGTCATGCGCGTACTGTGTTGGGTAACCACTGGCATTGCGAACAACACTCAATCCAGGGACGTTTTTGAAAGCATGTGTCTAGCCTTGGAGCATCACATTTTACCTTTTAGCGAGCCCTCAGCCCGGCTCGCTAAACCCAACACCATCCTCAAGCGATCATGGCACAGGTCGACCTGGGCTACGGGTACATCATGTACCGATCCCAGATCCCGGCCAATAACGACCTGCCGTTGACTTTCGGCGGTGAGGCTGCAGGGTTGTATGGCTGGGATGTATGGTCTCCAGACGGTAGAAGCACGGGTAGCAAACTCGGGTTTTCTTAATTTCGGTCCCATTTCCTGAAGGCTGGCAGGCAGAGCGAGGGTTCTCGAGTTCACGTTCAAATGGCGGGTACAGATCCTTCAAGCCGAGCAGCGAGCAGCTCTCAGGTGTTGAGGTATGTTGAAGCCTTCAGGGCATGTCAGTCACTTCACGCTTTCCTGAAGATGCCGAAAATCTAGCTCTTGTATAAGACCTCACACGATTGCTGATAGGTTTCTTCCACGCTCCCGCCCGCCCACAGGATACACACCCTGACACACACCGAAGGCCGGCTGCAACCAAAAACCAACACACCTCAAGCCCCAAAGCATTCAAGAGGCCGAGACTGAGGTGCAGTTGAGTTACCCTAAGGCTCCAAATAGCCCAATGTAGGTACTATTTATAGGTATTGGGGCCCAATGTAGATATTATTTATAGACATGGAGCCCCATGGTTAGAGGGCTTGGTATTCCTCTCATCCTCAGGCCCCCCCAGTAGGTGTGAGTTACATGGTTGGAGGCATGGAGCCACCATAGAGTAGGTAGAGTGCGAAAGTTAAGCCAGAGCTAGTATGTCTTTTATAGGGTGAGGGCCCACAGCTTAGGATGTAGGCCATAGAGGCGTAATATGGCCTGACTTTTTGGGACTACAACCCTAAACCTATTGTGATGGTGTCACGAGGCAATCCGGGACTTCGCGAGCGTCATGATGGATGGCAAGGTCTCACAGCCTAAAGTTGCTAACGCCTGAGGGTTTAGAGTTTTTGGAGGAGCCCTAACCCTAAACCCTAAACCCTAAACCAGTGCGGAATTCAGCATATGTACTACTATAGCAGTACTTGCGGGCGCGTCTCAAAATTAGTCCTATAGAATAGGGACCCCCCATGATGCCTTTGTTTTGTTGTCCCCATGCATCCCTGGCTTTTAGCCACGCAACTTTGAGAAACCCCCATATTCAATGATCTATACATATACATTATGTTGAGTACCAGGGCCCACTCTCCGATCCCCCTTCGCTACCCTGAGGCATTCGGTGAATGTATTCCTTACTCGCACCCAAAGGCTAAGCC
Organism: Symbiodinium pilosum; assembly: GCA_905231905.1. NCBI lineage: Eukaryota > Dinophyceae > Suessiales > Symbiodiniaceae > Symbiodinium > Symbiodinium pilosum. Next base: position 27,202 of record CAJNIZ010046479.1, on the reverse strand, counting down.
CTACAGTATATCCTGGGAACGCGTTTTACGGTGTGGCACAAGTTGAGATTTCAAGGGGACTGTCCAGGCGCTGCCCAGGTGAGGGAGTAAATTTCACCCATCTTGGAGTGAAGCCAGCGCCCTAAACCCACAGCTGCAAATCCACAACCTTGCTTTGCCTTTGTCATTCGTAGCCATCTAGAAAAGAGGCCCCTGTCTTCGATAATTGTTCAAGCCTCCTGAAAAGTGAACCCAGTGAACCCCATGAACTCTCAATCTTGACTCCTGAACAGGCCCAAATGCTAGACCTCTACGTCTCTGTTGAGGAGAGCTTTCTTTCTTCCCGCTTGGGTACATGCCGACATTATGGCTTGCCTTTCGGGACCCCTATAATGCAGTTACTCATCTCTGAATGTAGCAGCTATGGTTTGGAGACACAATGTAAAATGTCGCCACTTGGTTTTAAGCGTTTGCCATATGTTGGTTTTCCGAAGACCAAGACTCGATGCCTCTCTACCTGTAGCCCTTGAAATTGAAGACTTAAAGCCTAACACGGGACTGAGACCCTAAGGCATGAAAGCCCTGGACCATGAAACCCCGTTATGCATACATTGAAGCAAGTGCTAATCGCAAATTGTATTATCACGCGAAGTAGTAGTAGTAGTAGTAGTAGTAGTAGTAGTAGTAAGAAGAAAAATAATAATACTAATTACTCATAATGCTCATCATCATACTCGTTGTCCTCCTTGTCGTCGTCCTCGTCGTCACAAAAATACTGAGAATAATGAGCCCCTCAAGGTCTTGGGGACCATCTACCGGAACGACTCCAGTCCCTCAAGGGAGTTCCGGGTGCCCAAAGCTGGCGGCCGGCTGGAGGCCTCTTTGATTTCAAGGTTTGGGGTTCAGGGTTTACTTGCTTCGTCAAAGGCAGAGCTTTTGGCCTGCTTTGGTTTGCACATTTTGTTTTCTTATAAGCTTTTTTGGGGGAGGGGGAGGGGGGGGGCTGGTTATGCAAACGGTGACTTTAGGGTTTAGGGTTAAGGCCTCAGCATTTCAGTCTGAGGGTTTGGAGTCAATTCCTGTTTGGGTTTGGGGTTCAGAACCACGCGGTGCTGGACATGAGTTGTCGTCTTCCACGCCCTCCGTTCTTCCACCCGCTCCGGCCCCCATTTGGAACCTAACACAGGCATGCCGTAACACAAACGGAGTTTGCAAAAATGCAAGATGTGTCTACGTGTAAATTGCAAAGCCTCCGGGTCACCCACCAAGCTCGAGATCAGGGTTGAAACGCTCTGATAAGGATGTTGGATTTAGCGATTGGGGCATCCCAAGTCTGCAAGTGCAAAATTCCAGGCCACAAGCAGAAGACATTGCACACTTAGCTCCTAAGCCGCAGCCCGTAAGTCCCATACCCGAAGCTCCAGAGAAGCTCCTCCAACCCTGAAACCCTCAGCGCTGAACTCGAAGCTCCTTGCAGATATAAGAGTTTCTCAAAATGTAGGCCCCAAGGTTACGCAGCGGAGATATAGGAATTAATATAAAGCTAGTCTGGGCATCTGACACCATCCTAACCCTGAAACCTTAATTACTGTGTGGGAGGCTAGGTTTCCGAATGGGCCAGGGACTTACTTATAAGCGGTTATGCTAGGATCATAATCAGCTGATTACGCGGCTATCGTATATTCCCTAACTCCAGGGACCCTCAAAGTAAGCCCCAAGCCCCCAAACTGACATGCCACCCTCGACCCCCAACCCTAGATCCTAGACCCTAAACCTTAAACCTTAAGTTCCAAGCCCTAAAACCTAAGCCCTAAGCCCCAATGCCCCTCAGGTGTTAGTACCTCAAACCCTAAGTTCCAAGCCCAAAAACCTAAGCCCTAATCCCCCCAGGTGTTGGTGGACATGATGGGCCGGGTGAACTTTGGCCCTGCCTTGCTACAGGAACGGAAGGGCCTCGTGGGTCCGGGGAGCGCCACTCTTCCCATCAGCAGAATTGGGCCCTTTAAAGGGTGTATGTTTGGGGCTATAGGATTTTAAGGTTTAGGGTTTAGCCCCATATAAACACTGCCGTCAGGAAATATTGGGGCCATTACGGGGGCTATTGGCGCGCATTCAGGTTGGTGAAGTTTTTGGAGTTGGCGTTTGGGGGCCTCCTTTTAGGAGAGCTGTGTTTTGCCGATAGCTGCTCTGCCATCGCACGCACGTCAGGGCTGCAGACATATCAAGCTGAGTTGAGCAGCGCACAAATACTGGAGCCACAAATCGTGCGTTTTGGTGTTTAAGGACAATTGGGATTATATTATGATATTGCCATCATTGATTTTGTAGATAAGTGGGACTATAGGGTATGGAGGTCAGACTGCGGAAGAGAAATTGGGCCACAAGCGGCTGCCTCAAGGGTACCTCTATTGGGGTAAGATCCGTATAATCCACTGTACTTCAGAAGAGACAAAATCCCAGTTTCCACTTCATTTTCCATTTGATTCTCCATTATCCCTATATAACCCCAACCTTAAACCCTAAACCCTTAAACCCTTAAACCCTAGTATTACCCCAAGGGACTTGGGTCTAGGCCAGGGTTCAGGATGAGGCCCTCATGGCTTAGATTACTCTGGCCCAAGCTCTAAGGGTTTAGGGTTTAGGGTTTTTTTAAGGCTGGCTCAAACCTTTATGACAGGAGTTTCAGATGAGGCTAAGGATTTTAGGGATCCCATGGATAAGGATTTAGGGATCCCA
>CAJNIZ010046479.1:4659-23547 GCA_905231905.1 Symbiodinium pilosum | reverse complement strand
GGACCCCCCAAAAGGTACCCCTAGTTTTCGGAAACCCCCATATCCCCAACTCTAAAACTTGTCGGCCCTGAACCATGGCGTCGTACAGTAGTTTCACTCTTGTTTGCCATTAGCGAAGGAGAGGAAGTTTGAAAATACAATTCAACTTTCTCCTTTCTTGTCTTTACATTATTCCCTAAACCCTACACCCAAAACTTTTAGCCCTAAACCCCTCAACCTTAGAGACCCTAAGCCCTAAGTCCTTTGAACACCTAAACCCTAAACCCTAAACCCTAAACCCCAAACCCTAAACCCTCACCCCTAAACCCTAAACCCTAAACCAAAAACCCTCAACCTCTCCAAGGATGAGGCAAGCCTGGCAAGACTTCCCTGGGGCCTCTGCCAGGGATCCGCAGCGCGGAAGGGAGCCTGGGAGCGAGGTCCGAGGCCGCTTTGCTGGGTTTTAGGGTTTTAGGGTTTAGGATTTTTTGGGTGGTTTTAAGGGTTTTTTTGAATTTTGGGGTTTAGGGCTTTTGGGGTTTAGGGCTTTTGGGGATTAGGGTTTTAGAGTTTAGGGTTTTAGGGCTTTTAGCTTTAAAGGGTCTAGTGTTTGGGTTTTGAGGTTTTAGGATTTAGCCGTCCTTTTGAGGGATACATACAATTTGGGGTTTGGGGTCTAGGCTTCCTTTCGGGGAGTATATATATATATATACATAGACACACACATAACATAGGATTTAGGGATTGCATGAGATGTGTAGGATTTGGGGTTAAAGGTTTAGGCGTTGTTGTGAAGGGATCTATAGTACTTGGGGTTTGGGGGTGCATAGGCATTGCTGTGAAAGGACATTTTAGAGTTCAAGAGTGAGCTTTGTTATGCGGGGAGGTACTGTGTTTAGACTAGATTTTATTAAGGGTTTGCTGCGAAGGGACACGTATACACATACACATTATTATGTCCGATTAGGATTTAGGGTTTGGGTTTACAGGTATGTCGTGAAGGAATGTGGGTGTGTATATATATATATATGTGTATGTGTACCTATAAGGAATCAGGGGAGGAGATGGGGGGGGAGGGGGGGGGCGGAGCCTATGTAATAAGAATAGAGGGGGGTGAGGCCCTTTTTGATAAATAGGGCTGCATAAGTTCTTCCACCCCTGAGCGTTGGAGTAAAGCTTTGTTTAGAGATTTTTGGGGGTTCAGCTTCAGAGTTTGGACTTTTCAGGCTATAGTCGTTCAGGGTTACATAGTGGCTTGCATGGTTGAGGGCTTGGTTACTTCAGGGTCTAGGGCAGGGCTCAGGACTCCGGACCCCACGCAAAAACATCAAGAAAACGCAGGAATACTACTGAAAGCCTGAAAGCTGCTGCAGAGTCATGGGCGGACCCAGGAAAGGCTGAACATTAAAGATTCTGTTGCATGCCTTGGATGGTGCTGCCCCTTGGATTTTTGGGTCTCCGACTGCAAGCAATTCCCCGAAGTGCACTTCTGACCTCTGGCTGCTGCCAGGACTTGGGGCCTCTTCCGAATACAACACTGCTTATTGTACGGACTCTTGCAAACTCCCTCCTAGAACAGTCAAGTGTCCTCGGGCAGTTACCAGGCGGATATTCGTATAAGAGGCCCATGGTGTAAGCCTCATATGACCCCAGTACCCTTAGACGAGCACTCTATGAACCTTATATGGCGGCGCCCACCTGGTATCTACCCGCCTGGAACTGTTCTGGATGCTCTTACCTGGTCTGTAAGGTTCTTTGGATTTGCGGTTCAAGTTTTAAACCTGCCTAAGCTGGCACGGAAGGCATGTGAAGGCCCCCGGAGAAGGAGATGGGTTTGCAGGGCTGGTGGTATTGTTCTGTGGTTGTAGAGTTGCTTCCGAACTCTGTGTTTCGAGGAGTTCTGAGGTCTAGGTTTGAAGGGTTTGGGGTTCTTGGTTGCTGACATTTTATTGGGAGCTTATTTCGGGTTCGCTAGGAATACTATTGGCGAGTGAGTTGGTGGGGCCTTACTTTCAGATCCTAAGCCCTGAGCCCCAAACCCTAAACCCAAACCCGTGAAGGTCATCAGCCCTAAACGTCAAGCCTTATCTGGAGCTCCCGCCACCGCCCAAGTGGCCCTGGGTTTTGTGGTTCAGGTTCTGGTTTTTTGGGAGGCAAGGGTTTGGGCTTGGGCAATCTGTATACCTTCATGCAACCTCAAACACTGAGCCCAAACATTGAGCTTTCCCACACGAACCCTTTGCCCCTAGCCTTGTAGTGTAAGCCCCAGAGCCTACACGCCTGTGTGGCTAAGGTTCTTCCTCTACTCCCTGTATGTGCAACAGCCTGCAGACGGTTACCTTGCCCTCAAAGGCTTCTGGGCCCATTTAGGGTTTAGGGTTTAGGGTGAGTATTCGTGGGTTTTGAGTTGAACCTGGGGTTTTAGGTCATTAGAGAGATCCCCCAAAGAAGATGGGTTTCTTCTCAAAGACATAATAGGTTGCTTCTGATAGGGGTCCACAGAATAGCACTTATGATATTGGGAAAGAAGATGGTAGGTTCCCAAAATCGGGGGACCCAATATAGACCTCAAGATATTATAATTCTTATTGTGGCTTCCCCAAAAAGGTATCCCCAACGTGGAAACACCAACATATCCTCAAAGCAGCTGACTGTTTCGTGTAGTTTGTATAAGTCAGGGCCCTGGGTTTGCTTTTTCAAGATCGTGGCAACTTCTCAGATGGACCTGTTGGGTCCAGAGTTGGGGGTTGTCCAGGGATGCAGAGGTCAACAGCTACCAGCAGAAGTAAACATGGTTCAGCAAGCAGCACCGCAGAGTTTATGCGTTTAGGATGTAGGGCTTAAGGATACTTAGACAACCACCAAGGAATAGTGAACAACTTTTGAAGCATTGTGCCGATGCCTAGCGGCCCAAGTGCCGAAGTGATTTGCACATAGGCCCCAAAGCAGGAATTTCCTAAACCACGCAAAATCCTGGATGGGGACCACCCCACATTACTCAGCACTTGTCCTTAGATTCCTGTAGCTATTCTCTGCGAATGCTCGCCCAGGCTTTACCAAAGGCTTTGCCTGCGCAACTTGTCGGTTCTTAAGAAAAGTGTTGCATACGCAAAGCTGACTTGTTTTAGGTTCTGTGTTGAGGGCTTAGGAACCTGAGTGCCTACACGGTTCAGCGTTGCTCAAGTGAGGGTAGCATGTTGGATTTAGATTTAGCAGATTACCGCGCTGGCTAGACAATCTCAGCCCGAATTTCGGATGAAGATTGTGACTCTCATGCAGGTTCATGCAGGCTTTCAAGTGGGGTTGTGCAGATTTCAGAGGGAGTACTTGGAGGTTCGTTGGACTAAGAACCTACTTACAACTGGTTGTTTTAAGCCCCGCAGGCCCAAGTACCAGTGGGGAATGCCCCCAGTCATCAGTAGCTGCTATCCCGGTCTGCTGCTAAGGAACTTAAATTAAGTTGCCACAATGGGTATATACATATATGTGTATATATCGTAATTAATCTGGTTTCCCCGCTTCCCCACTACTTAAACTAAGTTCCTGAACAGCAACCCAGTAAATCCCCATGAGCATCCAAGAAAGGCCCAAACTTGCTAGAGATAGGTTTGTTTGATGTTCAGACTTGTCATGCTGTCCCTCACATTAATCACTTCGCTTCTGTAATAACGAGCATTTTCCCTAGCGTCTAATTGAGTTATATGCGCACTTTTTGGTACAAAGGAGGGGGGGAGTGGCTCATCATTTGCATGTGCACGTGTATCTTACTTGGTTTGGCAGAGGGTCCACCCTAAACCCTAAACCCTTCATGCTTCATAGACACCAAGGCCCAGAAGAGTTTCCGTTTGCAAGCTTAGAGGTTCAGAGTTTCTAGCATTACTTGCTGGTGCTTAGTAGGGAATTGTCGGATTATACTCCCTGTAGACTCCCTGTAAAACCTATACCCTACTAACTCCCAGGAAGATTCAGTCCGAAGCCAAACCCTGAACCCTACAGTAAGAAGCTTCTGACTGAGGTCAATGGGTTCAACCTTGGCCGTTTCTGGGAGGCCGGGCAAAGTCATGGGTATTCACTGGTGTGGGGCATGCGGGACTCAGGCACGATATCTGACTGCGCTCACTTCTCTGTTTCTGATTCCCTTATACGGCTTGCCACAATTATGTGTGAGGCTTGAACCCCAGTTTCACATATCAAAAAAGTCTCATATCCAAAAAGTCTCATGGACATCGAAAGTCTTAACGTTGAAGCCTACGATGCTCGGAGAAGAGGACGCAGCGGAGCACCCTGAGCTTTTTTTGCATTCATTTGTGGGAATCGAAGTGGGCAGTTTATCGAAGTGGGGGCCCCTGAAGACATGTTTGGGGCTCTGGCTGCGTATTTGAAGTTCCAAGCTTGTGCTTTGCAGTCTTACCGCTACCTATGCCCCAAATGCGGTTTCCGTCAATGAGGGGCCCCGAAAATAGACCCCAATAGATTATAATCATTATAATCCTTCTGATAAGCTTGCCCACATTTTTCGGGTGATCCTAAGCCCCATTTAAATTTAGATGTTCATTATGGTTTTGGGTGAGTGTATAGGGTTTAATTCCGGGTTCAGGGTTCAGGGTTTGGGGAACTCAGGTTTTCATCCTGGTTAGGGCGGGAGGGCTTCCCAGGAATCTTTGTGAGTGTATACATATATATATATACAAGATTGATGAGCAAGAGTCTAAACTCCTCAAAGGGGGTTATATAGGGAATTATGTAGAGGAGTATTGTAGGGGGTCTCAAGAAAGATACTAGGAGTTTAGACTATAGCTCATATATATATATATATATAGTTGGTGGCCGATCTGAGGGACCATGAATTAAGATCCCACCGTACCCTCATCTTTGATATAAGCCTACATACCCCCTATATAACCTTATAAAACCCCTACTCACTTTGAAGGCGGCCTAGTGTGCAAATCTTTCAAATTTGAACTTGAGTCAGCGCCCTGTTGGCCATGTATGCTGCAGACCACTAGACCATTGAACTTCTTGAGCAGTCTTACAATTCTTTATGATGTACGGACGCATGCAACTCTGCCTTCTGAGATGATCATCGTTTTGTGTTTTTTGTAATTACTTCAAATGCCCGGAAACATTCCAATACCTAGGCTTCTGGGGTTGCCGGTTTCAAAGTCTACCTGTAGATTCATATGTACATAATAGCTAGGTATCATAGGGACCTTGATCTGGGAGAGCCGTGATTCAGCCCATCTGGTAGTTTCCCAAAATGGGGGGACCCCAACATAGACCCCAAAATACTATAATCCCTAGATCGCCAAAAAAGTACCCCATTTTGGGAAACCCTCCATGCTTGTAACCTGCAGACCCTAAGGCCGAAGTTGCTGCATGGGATATACTTGGGCCCAAAAGTATCTGCACAGGAGCCCCTTTTTATCCCAAATCTATCTGAAATCCCTAAACCCTACATAAGTATATCCGACATCGTCGACCAGGTGGGGCCGCAGCAGAGCTTGTACATCCCCTACCCTGTCCTACGACGTGGCCGCAATGAGGCGGAATGTGGGCTTTGTAGAGAAGGTTTCGAGCTATAAGTAGTGAAAGTTCAGCGCGAGTGTTGTGCAAAGTGCCGACTTAGGTTGTGGGTAAGGGCTTTGGGTTGGAGTTTTAGCCTTTTAGCCTAACAGGCAGGGAGCCGACATCCCCCTTATGCTTGAATATGTATCTCCTCGTTTCGAGTATGGGGTGTTCTATTATAAGAACTTAAAAAAAAATAACTCTGGTCACTCAACCACACAAACCGCGCCTCACATCTGAAATGCCAAGGCATCGTCTGTTAGGAAGATGCTTTAGTTCATGAGTTTAGGTTGCGTGGATACTCTGCATCCTAAAGTGTACATGGGATACATGTTTAAGGTCAGGAAGTTTCAGGATGCATCCTGAAGCGGAAAACTTGAAGCCCTTGATACGTTTAAACCTTTAAACCCAACCCTCTAAATGGTAGTTTCCAAGAATAGGGGACCCAAATATAGACCCCAACATACTATAATCCTTATTATAGGGACCCCAAAATGGTACCCCTAATTTTGGGAACCCCCACAAGCCTAAACTGCACATCGGGCTTGGAACCAGGTGGGGAGTAGGAGCGAAGGTTTGGGATCAGTTTTAGGCCTAGAGCATGTAGATTTCACATGTGACCGTCTGGGACCATGTCTGCATTAGGGCTGTGAGGTTTCGGGACTTGAGTAGCTTTCGGCACAGGTCTTTCATGTTTCAAGTAGGTAGATGAGCAGGTTGCTAAGAGGTTGCTACCACCCCATGATCGTTAAAGTGTAGAGCTGGTCCATTGAGTGCTCGAAATACGAAACCCACACAGCTTGTTTCAATTTACAACCCGATGTTTTGGAACTTGTCGGTTGAAGATATGGGGTTCCTTGGCTGAAAACTTCGAGGTGTGGGTAACACTGTGTGTATCAAAGCCGCTCTTTAGCTCCCAGACCATGAAAAAGAACGATAAGCTTAAAAGTTCTCCGGGAATAAGGGCATATTATTCTTACAGAACCCTATATAGTATATTCGTCTATCCCTACTAAGAACCAGCAAGTAATGGGCAATGCCCGGACCTAAATCCTTCAGCCTTGAGCTGTTTCACGGTTGGAAGCCCCTAAGCCTTTAAGCCCAATATACATTTTGGTAGTTTCCCAAGAATAGGGGGAGGCCTTATGTACCCCTAGACTAAATCGTGTCCATATTCTTAGAACCCAGAGGCCCTAATGTGGTCCCCTATTCGGGAGAGCCGGCCCCGGCTGGATAAACTTTTTTCAAGGTCCGCAGGTTGTCAAGGCCTGTAGGACTATCATATCTGAACACCACACCAGAAGCAGGAGTACTCCAACACTTCATGGGTTCAATTAATACCCCCCCTCTATACTACCCCCCCTAGGTTCCCACCTCAATTAAGCCTAATTATCCCTAAATAACCTTAATTAAGGGGGGGGAACCTAGGGGGGTAGTATAGAGGGTTTACTAATTGAACCCATAACACCACGGTAAATTATGATAGTTCTGGAGATAGTTACAGCACGTTAAGCATCCTGAGTTGTGTAGGCTTTCCTCCATGCGCAGTAGGTTCCTGAGGGCCCCAGGCCCAGGAGGAAAATCAAGAGATCAAATTGCTAATGGTCTAGTCCCCCTTTAAGTAGATAGAATATGGGGTATATGGGGATCTTATTATAAGATACCCAAAGCCATATTCTATCTACTTGAGGGGGGACGATAATGGTACCCGGATCATATTCCAGCCATGCTCCTGAGCCATATTTCAGAGTTTCCCTAATTTAAGGGGGGACCCAACTCTATAATATAATCCTTATTATAGGGACCCCAAAAAAGGTACCCCTAATTATTGGAACTCCTCAACCCTAAACCCTATATACCATTATTCCCCTCTTAAAGGTACCCTTAAATTTTGGGAAACTACTCTATTTTGCAATGCCGAAGAGCTAGCGATTCCCTTAGCGCTTTTCTATTCCCTAAGCCCAAAGTCCTCAGATCCTTCTCTGGGCTGCTGTTAAACAACATTCCCTAAGGGTCCACGGAGCCAAATAATAGGGTTTTAGGGTCCGAACACCATTACTATTATGGTAGTTGGGCCCGAAAACACTATCATGTGGGTCCTTGGACCCTTAGGGATTGAGTTAAGTGACCGTAATAGGGGTATAGAGTAAATGAGAGGGTTTCCTTATTATAGTGAATTTTAAAGAAGTTCCTTACAACAACCCAGTGTTTTCCAAACCCATTCAACCCTACTTACTGTGGGGTCTTTGTCAGAGGTCGAAAAGGGACTCCCCAAGGGTCCGCTTGGGCACAGGCTTCTGGAATTGAATGCTTCCTTAGGCCCAAATGAGGGCCTTATTGTCGTCATACGATAGTTGGGTGTGATACTTTCAGAGTACTGATTTTGGGCATTGGGGACACCAGAATCCCATGACTACGGGCTATGTCATCTCCAACTTCAGGTATATCTACTTGACGGTGGACACAGGCTTCATTCCGGAGTAAATTCCTAACCCCAAGGCCTAACAGATAGTCAGGATAGCCAAGTCAGCATAATACGTACATACACACGCACATTTTTTGAAGGCTACCTAGGGGGGTCTTTTAGAGATGTTTCAGGTAGGGAGCGCTCCATTCCAAATGGCCTTAAGCCCTCATATGGTGTTAGGCTTTGGGATTTATCCTGTTGGGGACCGTTGCAGCTTCACGGCCTCGAGTTTTAGGGTTCAGGGTTTGCAGTCTCGATTCTCGATGACAGTTTTGGCTACCCACCGGGCCCTGAACCCTCAATTCAAAACCGTCTAGGTTCTGATCTTCGACATTGATAGCCCGGAGCTCTCCGAGGCCCCAAACAGTGCGCCGATGCATGAATTAGGGTTGTTCTCAAAATGATGGGCCCCTTCTGGTTGCAGAATACATATCGGCACTTAATAGATTTGGGTACCAGAATGCGATCCTAATTTGCGCTTGCTGTGGGCTGGTTCCAGGCCTCTTTCCGGAGCCCTTCTGGGTCCTGTCTCAAGTAGCATTTCTGTCATGAATGGTTTTGTTGCTCCCAAATAGAAGTTCCCTAAGTCTAGCAACCACATATGTATAAGTAGAATATGTAAGCTTCTCAAATCTATGATCCCTCGTGAAGTCCCCTTCATTCCCTTAGGGGATTGCAACAGGCTGAATAAGAGTCAAGGCAGGGCCAAATACGCCCTATAGGTTTACAGTTGAGGGCTTAGGACGGTTTCGGGCTGTTGGGCTTTTGTAGGGTGTATCCCCACCAGAATCCCCAAAAGTCGAAGGCTCATCCCTCACAAACCCTTAAATCCTTAACTCCAAACCCCCATTGCGTCACCCTAAATCCAAAGTCCGAAGCCCCTTCATGGCTAGTTGAGAAACATTCCTTATCCATTACTTATGGATGAGGCCCCTAGCAACTCCGTTAATTTCATTGTATTCCTGGAGTGAACAATGGTATCCCATTTTGAGAAATCCTCGCGGCCCTAAGCACTAAAACCCTAATTTAAACCCTCTCTATCCTATATCGTTCCCTAGACCGACCCGAAAGCCTTAAAACCCTGAACCCCAAGCCCTAAACAAAAAAAGCGCTGATGACCCCTGCCTTCAGTGCAGGCCCAGTTACCGCCTGCTCCAAGGATTGTGTCGCAGCCCGAGCTTTGAATTCTTGGGTGTAGGGTTCTCTTGAAACCACTAGCAGCTTTTCATGGGTCTGGAGCCGTTCAATCTCAAAAGTCTGAGTTTAAGAGCTTCTGAAACTACCGCCACAGAACCTTTTAGCAGGGATCGCCGCAGCCCCCTTGTAATCCTACATGCTTGCACGACGCGTGTGCTTGCTGGGAGATTCTCGCAGAGCTCCGGCATGACCCATGCGATTTATAGATTTGCATCTCCTTATTCCCTGGCTCTTGTTCCTTGACCCCAAGCACCGTACCTGGACCCCTCACCAAGAATAACCTTCGCTCCTCAATTCCATGCCCAACCCCTCAGGGAATCTCTCAACTCCTAAGCAGCAAATGACAAAATACCATATTAGGCAGCTAGTAACACAGCTAGTAGTTGTGACAAATCATCATGTGCAGCTCTCTGAATGGCGCCGTGCGATTAGCCTAGTTGCGAGGGATAAAACCCTGCATCTTGCATCTAAAGCCTTAAATCCCGACGCCTAAAAGCTGAGCTCTGCCTTAAACCCAAAGTCCTAAACCCTAAGCCCTACCCTATACCCCTTAGCTGCTAAACGCAAGACCTTAGGGAAGTGAAAGGTCGGAAGCCATCTGGTCGTCCGGTGTGCTCCCTCGGGGAGCCAAGGCAAGTTAAAACAGTTTGGAGCTTCGATTTATGAGTCAGGGTTTAGGGCTAAGGACTGAGGATTTGGGGGGTTTAGAGTTTGGGATTTTCGAGGGCTTGCGGTTTAGGGTGTAGGTTTTTTGAATTTGGCTGGGGAAGTAGAGTTGTCAACCAGATCTTGCTTTGCGTTTTTCATCTACGGAAGGGGGGGTCGCGATAATAAACCAGGGGTTGCGGGTAGGACTGGGTAGTGCAGCTCGTAGTACTAGCAGTTCAACCAGGAGGAATCGGGATATTTCGCTTGGTGGACAATATTGATATCATTGTCACGCTTTGTTATTGCCGATGGACCTTGTCCACACCTTTTCGGGCTCCAAGCTGATTACAAAGCAAAACTAGTCTTCCGCGATTTTTCTGGCTCTGCATCAACACATTATTCTCATCCCTTACTTACTGCTATTGAAACATTTTTCCCTATGTAACTCCCTGTGATAACCTCTATAACTAAATCTTTCCCCGATTCCATACTTGGCGCCAGAAAGTTTGACGACCGATTGATCTTCAGAGCGCAGGACTTCGGTAGGGTTCATTGTTCAAGGTGCAGAGCAACACTGTTTCAGCAGTGATTCCCACTACCCAGGGTGCCTTGCGGTTCAGACGAAGAGCAGTATTGACATGACCACCTGTCAATTCTACCTTAACCCAGAGGATCCTAAGCACCAAAATCGGGGATACTAACCTAAGCCCTACGCCCTTGTAATTCCGGTACAGAAGCCCTATTTTATACCATGCAGCTACTTGGGATATTTTGGGGAAGAGCTTCAAGTCCCATGCCGGCAACTGTCATGGCAAGGAGAAAATCTCACCTCGGACCTGTGTTTCCGGTGCCCCTCCCCCCCCCCCAAAGGCCTTCCCCACCGCCCCAAAGGCCCAAGCACCCAAACAGCACACACCTAGGCCTCAAAGATACATAGGTTCACATTGGGCCCAATGTACATAGAACACGGACACCTGGGCTCCTGGGTGTACGCCTTAGATTCTAGATCCTCGTTCTTGCAGGAAGCAGCAGTCACGGTGTCGGGCCTCTTCCGGAACTGGACCTGAATCACCTGAAGGACGTTTTCCTTCGGTGAGGACTTCCCAAGCTGGCAAAAAAAGTGTTCAGGTCTTGGGTCTTAGCTTGTGATAGGTGGAGCTTACTATGCTATAGTGGTTTCCATTTTCTTTTCCATTATCCCAATATACCCTAATATAGCCCCAACATAGAATTTTGGTTGTACATAAATTGGGGAGGTATTGATGTTCTGGGCTCGGGATCCTGGGAATGAGCCTCATCGGATCTGGATCTGCGACGGAGGTCTATATTGGGGATATATTAGAATGTCTTTGTATAATGGAAAAGAAAATGCAAACTACCAGAGTATAGTAATTAGATAGTCTTCTTTTTGTGACGTAGGATTTGAAGACAAGTCCGTTCTTTTCGCGTCAAGGCGGCTGGAATACCATGATTGTCATCCATTGAAACGCTATAGTCTAAACTCCTAGTTTAATAATCCCTATAGTAGTCCCCTATGTAGCCCGCTATATAACCCCTTGAAGGAGCCTAGACTTTAGCTCATTTAGTGAGAGGATTCTGGGGACAGGGGGCTTATGACTTCGGCATGGTCTTGGTCACCTTCCTCTTCATGGGCCGTAGGTTATGTTTAGGGTTTAGGCTTCGGAGTTTAGGGTTCAGCGTTTAGGGGGTTTCTGGCTTATGGGTTAGGGCCTAAACCCTAAACCTGGCTTCATCCAGGTTTGGGAAACGACTATGAATCAAGCCCTAGGGCACTTGTTCTCAAAGCCTTGCAGGGTTATGCCTAATGTAGACCCATGATTAAGAGACCCCCTCCTTTTATGGGCCTTAATGTTAGGATCCCTATTATAAATCCTAGTAAGGAGAGGGGGATTATTAATCAGGGGTCTACATTAGCTACAGCTTGGGCCTAGGTGAAGGTTTCAGGGCTTGCGCGACCGACTTAGCCTGATATCATAGCGTTTAGAGGGATCAAGGTACGAAAGCACAAACGAATTATTAGACACAGAAAGCACAAACAGCTCTTCTTTACAACGTGGTGGATTAATACTGGTATCAATGTTAATACGAAAACTAATGCATACTGTTATTCGTACTACAACTCATACTAGTGCTAATACTATTCTACCTCCACTTGCGAGCAAGCATCTACAAGTCCCCATTCCCAGGCACAGTATTTGATGTCGTATTTGGAGCCACGGAATCCAATTTTACAGAGAGACCTGAATGACGGTGCGACAGGCCTTCAGATACACTTTACATATTGATACCGTCGGGGTCCAAGTACTCAACAATCGGGTACTTAAATTTGGGTAATATATAGTGGGTATAGTTCCGGTCTTGGGCGAGTATGTCATTATTGGGTACTTGGTTCCTTAGGGATATGTATGTGTAGGATATTCCGGTGCCATATTCCAATCAATATGTGAGACCTCAACTGTAGTACCCTGAACCCTCAGCCATACAACCTTGAAAGCCTTGAACCCGAAAAGGCTAGACCCTTAACCCCAAACCCGAAACCCTAAACCCCCAACTCTAAAACCTAAACCCTACACCCCTAAATCCTAAGCCCTAAATGCCAATCCTGAAACCGAAGCCCCAGTCGTGGAAAGCCCTGAACGCTAGGTAATCCTTTCCCCCTAACATTAAAGGGCTCCCCCCCCTTAAGGTAAATATTCCCGCCTGTATCTAATATCAGGAGGGGGTTGTGTTTTATCGTACGACCCGAACATTAGGGGGGGTAATTGAAATCTTTTTGACATCGTACGAAATTCGACTAAATCTAATAATCAAGGGACCAGTTCAAATTAGGGCCTTATTAGGGACTATTTCAAATAGGGCCTTGTTAGGGAATTAGGAATTATTTCACATTAGGGCCTTATTCCTTAAGACTCGTGCTAAACCCCCCTCTAACTCAGAGGATCCGAGCGGCAATTAACTTTAGTCTTGGCCCTTTTAAGATAGTCTTGGGGCAGATTCAGGATTTGAAATTTTGGCGAACCCGTATTTAATATTAGGGGGGTTTAAATTTAGGGGGAAGCCATTATACTAAACTCTCAAAGACATGAGCCCTATAAACCTCAAACCCAAAACTCATGGGTCCCCCTGCTACCTTTCTTCTATACTAAAGGAGGGAGGGGAGTAAATTGGGGTAGGGGAATCTATGAAGAAACCCTAGGCCCCAAACTCGATCCTCCAACTGATTTTTTTTCTTTTTTTTTCGACGGAGGTGGTTTTGCGGCTTCTCTACACCAATCCATTCATTGGCGCGCAGGCGGGTTTAGAATAGAAGCGGGCACCCCAAGCAGACAACCCTCCGGACGTAGTAGGTATGTAGCATGGTAAAGGAAGCCTTACGCGTATGAGGCTCCAGTTCAGGATTGTGTTAATCCTAATCTAAGGGGTCCAGCCTACAAGCAGGAACCGCAAAAGCACTAAGGTAGTGGTGAACGTCTTGCACAGCCCTCAGAACCATGCACATTCTTCATCTTATATCAGCTCATCCCCGGGCATTTGAGAGCGCGATAGTCGTTAAACTGCACCTCCCACCTTGATCCAAACCCATCTGTTGCTCAAAAGGATGGATGAAATCCGATCCTACGAAAGAAGCAGCCCAAGAATCCAAACATCTCCTGTGGAAATGGTATCCCCACTGGCAGCTAATGAATAGCAGTAGGAATATATTAGCCATGATAATAACAGTAATAAAAGTAGTGATCGTATGTGTTCTCCTTCCGAATTCTGAATCCTGAGCCTTGAGCCTTTCTGACAATAGAATTCACCTGGCAGGAGTTGCGGGACTCCCTCTGGGTGGCTGTCCTTAACAGCAAAACTGAGGCGCCGCATAGCTTGGGATTTAGGACCTAGGTTATGTGGGATGTGGGGCTTGTAAGCTTCGTGGTTTTTTGGTTCATAAAGACGCCAGCGGCGCAAGCACATGCATGAATGTTGGGTTGCATAATGTGTGGAGATGAATGCTCTACAAGCTTTGGCTTCTCTAAGATAACAGTTGAATGTGGGGCTTTGTTGTTCTGAGCAGGGCTGGCTGAAGCCATCAATTTCCAGGATTCCAGGCTTGGTGCCCCTGACCCCAAGGATCTGCTTCAGGAAGCCCAGGAGACTCCTCGGTCCATGGGCCCATACAAGGTGAAAATGGGGGGAGGCCATAGAGACCTCTGGGTACCAACCCGCAACCCTGGAAAGTTTGAGAAACTCCCTCTCTCATTTTTACAACCATGGCGATGATATCCAAATATATCGCCTTACATACTTCCTCGAAAGCTTGCAGCAATACCAACTCTGAACCATTCGAGAAAGTTTCTACAACGAACATTTGAATTTCCCTTTGCTTAGGCAAAGGTGCAAGCAGAAATATGTTCAGTCATAGTATTTGATACATTGTAGTTTTCCCTGGAAGGTGTTTTCCCTGTCTAAGAGCTTCTACCATCCCTTCCAACAAAGCTACTGGCTTTGAGCAACTCTTACACCCTAAGCCCTGATTCCCAAGGCTTATGCTTTCATATGAACTATAGTCTAAACTCCTTAAAGGGGGGTTATATAGGGGATTATATAGGGGACTACTATAGGGGATATTAAGAGGGATACTAGGAGTTTAGACAATAGCTCATATGCAGATCTTTGTCTATCTGAGGCACATACAGTCTCTCTCCCCTTATATACGCCAAACACTGTACTCCTTGATACAGGCACTCCCAAAACAGGGACCCTTAACCTCTGAAAGCTAAGCCCTAAACCCGAAATGCCACCCATATCCGCAATGCAATCCACGTTGGGCCCCCACCCACTTATAGTGGTATACTAGGAATATACAAGGACCCAAATATAATTACCATTACCTTTGTGGTCACTATTAGTGGGTGGTTGGGTTTAAGGGCTCAGGGGTTTAGGGTTTAGGGGTTTAGGGTTTAGGGTTTAGGGGTTTAGGGTTCCATGTTCCAAGACAAGGGACAAGAGATTGCCAAGCTTTCAGGTGGTGCGAAGCCTGCTCGAATTTCGCGTCGACCCCACCTGTACCCCCGGCCTCTTTTTTTCTTAGGGTAGGGGTTTGGAGGTCTAGAGCTTGGATTGTTGTAGGTTTAGGGCTTTGGGTTGGGGGCTGGCCGACCATCTGTTTTGTTTCTTGTTGCTGTTGCTTTGGGGCTTGGTTCCGGGCTTTTGTTTAAGGGTTTAGGTTTTGGCGTGTGGGGGATAACACAAGGGATGTACCGACTACACAGATAACTTACACAAAAACTGCTGTTAGTATTTCCATGGGCTCATAACTTGAGTTGTGAATTCCTTGCTAATACCTACGATTCAACTACAATCATTAATGGACTCAGGGCTTGGGCTTCGTGCGCTGAGAGTGCCAAGCGGTGAGGCGTGTGTATTCCGTGTCATCATACGGAGGATCAAGAAAACACCAACATTGTTTCGGAGCTAGAGCCTAGACCTTGGACACAAGGTGTCACGCATTGTCTGCCTGCACCACCTACAGTGGATAGCACCTCATCTTTGTTTTTGTGGCGTTAGGCGAGCACTGGGATTTGCGTATTGGTTGAATGTTGCCTTGCCCCTCTGTTGGTAGCCCCAACTTCCGCCAGTCTTGTCATGGGGATGCGGCAGCAATTTGGGTGTGGAACCCCCAGGGTAAGTACAGAAGATTACAGAATGCCATGTTATTCGTGGGAAGCCAAGCCTATGACATGATGATTGTCACGAGACGCGTGAGCCAGCGCGCGGCATCTACTTAGATGCCCCAAGCCCCTTTCAGAAGAAGTATCCCTGAAACACACCAGCGTCAAAGTATTTTCAGGAGCGTTCTTTCATGATAGGCTTGCAAAATCTTTGTATGTGATCCTTGTCACAGGCCGTTTCTTGAGCGTCATGTAAATGCGTCAACAAGATACAGGGGGCCAGGAGTATGCCACAGCATTGCGACCGTGTGCTAGAACCTCATTTGGACGTTATCTGAGCATCCCCTTTTGTAAGGCAGAGCGCTTGGCTGTTGTTCTTTTGTCTGGCAACAGCGCAGCGCGATGATTATTACGGGGTTTACGCCGCGATGCAGGGTTTGCTAGAGTTTTCAGGTTCTCAGGGTGCGGCCATGCAATTCTTTTTCCACCCTTCTTACAGATGGGTCTTACTTTGACGTGGGGGAGGAGGCATCTATTCACATGTGACGAGGCTGATGGAAGGATAGTAACATGTAGTGCGGTCCCGGGTACTGAAGCTTGAAATCCAAAGACTGCTGAGCCTCTCGTGCCTTCCTTGCAAGCCTCGTTTTGGGCAGGCAAGTAGCCCGGGCAAATGCCGCTGTTCCTTGGACATAGCTTACTTTAAGGCTCTGCACCCTACACTCTGAACCCTGCATTGCAGTTGCAAGAGCCTAGTAAACTGGTAAACACTGTTAGTGGCCGGTGCCTATCCAAGCTTTCGAGAGGTAAGCCATCTTCGAGCATAAGCAGCCCACCACATCCGTTGAGGCCCCTGGATTGAATTTGGGCTTCAATGACTCAGTTCAGGGCTTAGGGTTTAGGATATTTCGGTTAGGGACAGCATGCAGGGTCAGGGAGACTTAGGGAATATAGACAGAGAACCGCATGTGCCATGCAATCTCCCGGCTATCTTCAGTAGAAACCTAAGCCCACCTCACCCTCCAAGTGAGGATTAGAGCTCGGGATTCACTGGATTGAACCCATGTTCCTATAGGGTTTAGGGTTTAGGGTTTTCATATACTCGCCCAAAACCTGTACTATAATTACTATTACCCCAAGTACCTAATTATTGGGTATTTGGACGCTTAGGGGTTCGAAGTGCTACTATCAGGCCATTGCAAGGGTAGCGTCTAAGCCGCGGGACTGGTTGAACCAGGGTTTTGCAGTTTAGGGTTTAGGCTTTCTGCGGATTCGGTTTAGGCATCTAGGAGCATGAACACCCTTCTCCTCCATGATAAGGCTTGAGGTTTAGGAAGAGGTTCCAAGTCTTCATTCAAGTCAGTTTCAACCAAGCCTGATGCGCACAAATCAGAGGCTGTTCATATCACAATGCCTGGGCCACTGATCTTAAGCCGCGCACTCCGCAGCTTGGAACAGAGCACCCAAGCTTCCGCAGCTTGGAACAGAGCACCCAAGCTTAGTCGGAGAGGGGTTCGCAAAGTATGTAAGATGCAGGGTACCCATTGGGGTAATATTAGGGGTTATATTGGGATATAATATAGGGACAGTGGAAAAGAAAAAGGAAGCTACTACTTAGGGTGGGATTGTGATGGTAAGACTGTAGGCCATGGCAGTGATTTGCAAGCTCGTCCCTGCGGACTCTTGTGATGATCAGGATGACTTAGCAAGTAGTTTAGTCATGCGGCTTTTTGAACTTATCGAGGAAGCTAACGGAAGACTTGGCTTTCTACTTGCTAAGGTTTCCCAGCAAACTATCCCTAAATCTGAAACCGTAGCACAAAACCCTGAATCCCAGCCCCTGGCTGCAGACGATGATTAGTGGCAAGCTGTCCTTCCCAGAAAAGTGTTAAGGTGAGTCGCAACCTTCTTTGGCATGCAGCATTGCGGCACGCTCGCAACCTCAAACAGGGATAAGAAGAGCATCACTGCAAAAGAAGGTTTTGAGCGCCCCCCAAGTTGTAGAAGATTGGTTCGTAGGCCAAGGATCGAACACGTTGAAGGACACGCCCCCTCTTACCTAGCTAAAAATGGTATTTCCTCATCATAGGATCTCCCAAAAAATGGGTTGCTGTTGAGGAACTTAAATTAAGTTATATTAAGTTACTACATTGGGGAAACCCTGTTAATTACTATATATACCCATTATGGTAACTTAATTTAAGTTCCTTAACAGCAACCCAGAAAAAGTGGACCTCGAGCCTTTGAAAGCCTTCAAATCTTGCAGGCGTCCGCAATGGACCCCTTTGGTCGCCCTGGCTGCCAATGGAAGCACCCCGGCCAGTTTGGGCAAGCAAGTTGTCTCTAGCGTTGGAGTCCTCATGGCTTTCTGCGTTATTGCGCAGGGACTTAGAACTTAAAAGAAGCTATCCTACAGGACCATACGGAGGTAAATGGGGACTAACATGATCTCCCAGGTATGGCAACCCCTAGTGTAAGTTCCCTAAGAGCAACCAAGCTTTTCGAAAGGTCTATACCCTGCGGCTCCAAACCTATAGATAAACTATGCACGCTTGGAGCCAATAAGGGCCAGGAGTTCCATTTGCTTACTTGGGTATACTGATAGGTTGAATCCTGGGAGGGCTGGGGGGGTAATATGGCTGGCCATAAGCAGCCAGAAGGCTCACACTGGGCCACTCTTGAAAAACAACACTCTCGTCTTCATCATATTGTATGTTGATATAGTTGCATAATTGATAAGTGTTGATAGTATTCCGATAAGGGACAACCGTGAACCCAGGGCTATCCTTCGCTTACTGCCTGTTGGCAGGACATGGAGGAATGGCTCCCTACAGTAATCCCTATACTATACACCCCCTATGTACCCTTCTATACCACTAGATATATCTACACATTTCTCCCTACTAGCATCCAGTAAATTTGGCACCCAGGCCCGGAGCGTGCGCAGGTAGTCGCGGACCTGATGTCCGCGCAGCCATGGGCCGAGGAAGATGTGGGTTTTGTGGTGTAGGGTTTAGGGTTTACAGTAGTATCATGAATTCCCTTACCATCCTCCCCCATGCTACCCCCACAAGTTAGCATACAGGACTGACTGATGCCCTACTAGTCAAAAGTTCGCCTTTGTGAATTAGGGCCAGGAGTTGCGGGCTATGTTTAGCCAGGAACTTTGAACTTGTGTTTGATTACAGGTTTCATAAGCCATCAGTACTGATTCATCTGCCCTAGTCTGTCAGGCTGATTAAGATCCATGTGAGCCATAGCCTCGACTCCTTCAAAGGGGTTTATATATTTGGTTTTAGAGTATAGGGTTTTAGGGTTTAGGGTTTTAGGGTTTAGGGTTTTAGGGTTTTACAGAAG
>CAJNIZ010046478.1:22482-40069 GCA_905231905.1 Symbiodinium pilosum | reverse complement strand
CCCCCCCCCCCCCCCCCCCCGAAAAAATTACGGACCCTGAGTTGCCAACAGGAGGCTCAGGGTTTAGGGTGTTGGGTCACGAGCTCCTCCTTGAACCCTGGTTGCTTCGTAGATTCTTCTTTTTTCGACGCAGCCCACCACCCCTAATCTTAAACATGTCCCCCCAAGCTGGGCGTTCTCTAGTTTAGTATAAGAATATCACATCGAGCATCATCTTCCAACGCCAAGATAGAGTTCCATATTCAACCCCTAGTCTCAACCCTAAACCCTGAGCCTTAGAGGAAAAACATATACCCTAAATCCTAAACCCTAAATCCTGAACCCTAAACCCCAACCTAAACCTCAAACCCTAACTCCTAAGCTGGACCCCAAATCCAAAACCCTAAAGCCTAAACCCTTCTAAGCAGCCTTCACCATTCCCGGAGCACTCACTCGCCCAAAGCAGGCAATGTTCATAGTATTTAGGGTCCAAAGTAGTGACCAGTCATAGATCAGGAGCTCGAGGGAATTGAGTTTCCTTTTTGGTTTTGCCACAGCATTTTGATAGATACGATTGCAAGGCCCAAGCAGTCTAGGTACGCCTGAACCCTCGACTCAAAAACATAAGCCGAGCCCAAATGCCCAAACCTGATCTCGACAAGTCGCATTCTCCTCCTACATCCCAAAGCGCGTAGCCCTGAGTGCGTGTTTTGAGTGGATCCTGCTAATTCCGCTCAGGATCTGTTGCAACGTTGCCGGAAGTGTCCTGGCGTAGGCTCAGCCGCTGTCACAGGGTGAAGGTTGCACCGTTGAATCAAAGGACACGATACTGATACTGTGTCAGGGTGGCTTCTGACCCTAGGCCCTAAGCCCTTAACGAACCCTGGAGATCTAGGTCCTGGGGTAAGGGATTTCGATGCTAAGAAACCTGAAGTCAGTGCAGCAACCCGAGAAGGCGCATGTGCATTGCACGCCAGGCTTGAACACCTGGAGATACTAAAAGGCTTGCTAATATGTTATACCCATTTAAGGATTAGGGTTCAGGGCGTATAGTGGAAAATCAGATGGAAAAGAACATGAAAAATGACATGGAAACTAGGCTTACATAGGGGCTTGTACGTGCAATTTAGCCCTATTATAAGGGTTCATGTACACAATGCTTGGATACCTGGGGTTTTGGTACTGGCGCTTGTAGTACAGGGGTTTGGTATGTATATGATTATTGGGTACCTGGACCTGGACCCTTTGGGAATAATTGTACTTTGCGACTGCGGGACTTAGGATCGTGAGTGTACTACTTGTGGACGAGATGACCCTTACTTCTACAGAGTAAGCCTGAAAACTGCCAGCAAGATGCACATTTCACCTCAAGACAATAATCACATACTTTGGGGGTTCTTATACTAGCAATCGTTATACACGTTAAGGCAGATATAAGAGCTATAGCCTAAATTCCTAGCATCCCCCTTAAAATGTCCCCTATAGTACTCCCCTATATAATCCCTTACATAACCCCCTTTCAAGGAACTTAGACCGTAAACCGTAAACCCTGGCTAATATAACGGAAATACACTTTGGATCCCGAGGGCTGGAATTCCCTCTGCAAGCTGCCGAATCTGCAGCTTGCCTTAAGACCATCCCCATAAAGGTTTTAGGGTTTAGGGCTGGGCCCTCGTAATAAGCTCCGATAATGAGGACCCCTAAACCCCTCAACCCCAAACCCTGAGTCCCAGACAACAGTCAGTGCGCCCTTATTGCAGAGCTAGGGTCATCAAAGCTCCCATATGTATTGGGGCTTAGGTTTAGGCTTTGGGGTTTAGGGCAATGTCAGGAACCTTTAAAGTCATACCTGCTATCTAAAATGGAATTTCCTTCAACAGGTCAGTAGTCGGATACCAAGCACTACATAAGCCATTTTCAAATTCATCTTCCGTTCCCTTCTCCAGTGTTCGGGAAATGCTCTGAAACCCTTTTGTACGCAGCGCCCCTTGCTGGGTTGCCAGGCCATGTTGGGGGAAGGAACTGTAGCCTCTCTCTGATGCTCGCTACCGGGCCTCATCATCCACAACTTAACTCTAAGTTCGGGGCTTCGGGCTTAAGGACTAGGAGCGCAATCACTGAAACACTCCTCAAAATTCTGGTGACTCTTCGGAGGGCCTTGCCACTGTCGGTCCAAGGACCCAAATATGGGCGGTTTTAGGGCCTAGGCACTCTTACCTGAAAGGCTTTTGGATTTAAAGCCCTATTACTTGCGTCCTTGGACCTGAACCCTAATCCCCAAACTCTATTTGAAAATCCTTGAAAACCCATTTATCCCTTTCTATCCCTATGACCTGTGAATGGGGCCTCATCACCATCGCGCAACAAGGCGCAACTCAAATCGGAATCCCAAACCCTCGCCCCTCACATTAATTTGAAGCCGCAAACCTCATCCCCAGACTTTACCTGTACCCCCAACGTACAAGTAAAAGGATAGCCTTTCGGACTATTTTTAGGGGTCAGCGCCATGTTTTTACCCCATTTTTGAGGTCCAGGTAAGATCCTCATAAAACCTGAGCCCCACACCCCCCACCCCCGAAACTGAAGCCTAACTCCTAGATCCCCCGACGAGTGGCAGATCCCATACTGCCAACGCGCCATTAATGGAGCTGCTAGCCAGCTTGGTGCTGTTCTGCGACACGAGTCACGCAAGAGGGCTTAGCCGGGCTTAGGGTAATTATAGCTCAATTGTAAATGTTTAGGATGTAGTTTAGGGTCAAGATTTAGGGTGAGTAGGGCTTAAACTATTGCATGCAGGTCTTGGGCTTACCTGAACGTCAACAGCAGGTGACTTGCCGGCCCTAAACCCAGGAAATGATCAAAAATCATGTCACTTTACATTTTTTGACGGTCCAGGTGGAGTTTAGAGTGGGGGGTTTGAGCAGGGGAGCATTTGGAGCGGCAAAACAGCAAGCGAGGGCTTCTTTCCTCTATAAGCCATACGGGTGATCCCATAATTTCAATTAGCCATACGGGGGGTCCCATAATTTCAATTAGCGGGCCCCGATATAGACCCTGATATACCATAATTAATACTTACAATAAGGGCCCCCAAAAGGAGACTTTCGATTTTTTGACACATGGGTCATCTGAGGGACTGCCCAAAACGCCCCTTAACCCACATGGTTTAGAGTTTAAAGGTTTGGGTTTATGGTTAGAAATTCACGGTTTAATTTAGGGATCAGGGTTTAAAGGGTTTAGGGCTAAGCGAACCTGAAGCCAGACATCACAGACAATTTAAAAAAAAAACCGTACATGTCAGCAATATAGAGGCCGGCATGATTACCCATATGTTTCACTTATGGTCTTGGTCTTTGCATAACTATAATAGTAACCTGGGTTAAGTGCTCCAAATACTGTACCAAAAACTCTATACCTTGCCCCTTGTGTAGATAGCTAAGTTCGTATGGTATAGAAGATATTAGACATAAAGCAAGGTATCTTAGCAAAAGGGTACGGTATAGGGGCCTAGGTGGACTCCAAGAAAAAACCAAAACCCCAAACCCTAAACCCTCAACCCTAAACCTTAGCCTTAGTAAACCAACAGGCCTCAAAAAGCTCCAGGCTGAGAACCCCTCGTGGCTCGAGGCCTCGAAACTTTCGGGGGGGCGGGTTAGGATTTAGGATTTAAAGTTTAAGGCTGTGGGTCTACGGATTAAAGTTTAAGGTTTTAGGAATAAGGGCTGTCGGTTTGTATGTGTTTTTGTTAAACTTGAGGTTTACCAGGCGAACCTAGGTACTCAAAACAACCCAACTGGTAGGAAGTATTGGCTTTCCAGGTAATGTGTCGAGCTCAAGCGACTATAATACTTATAGTATTAACTAACAGCAACTATAGAAATTATAGTCATAATACAAGATATAGGGGTCCTACTGATCGTATAGTCGCCACGGTATCTGGGTGGGCTGTTGTAGTAATGTAGTACTTTTTGGGATTGTTTGCGCAGCCGTAGTACGTGTTGTTCTGTTGTAACCTGTTTGACGCGCTGTTAGGGCCGAAGGCGGACCCGCTGTGGCACTTTGTCGTGCATGCACGGCTGCCCTCTATAATGTCAAGTACTTTCAGCTCTTCAGGGTCTGCCAAATGTTGCGGAGGTACCCTTTCTAATGTCAAGTTGCAAGGACTAAGCTGTTTTTTGACAATTTGCGAGGATAAGCATCAAAACTAACTCTCTGAGCTTCCCAAAAAACCCCAAAACCCTAGACCCTCAAGCCTTAACCTGAATCCTGAACCCTAAACCCTGAAGGAGTCTAAGGCCCAACATCCCCTGCTCATCCGTTTTCAAATCCAGACAGCAAAGATGAAGAGCCCCCATACGAAGGTTGAACAAGGAGTAACGCAGATCTATTTAGGGTTTAGGATTAAAGGTTTACCGCTAAATTTTTAGATTTAAGGTTATCTACTGTAACCAGGGCAAATACAAATGTTACAAATACAGACCACCTTTATTCAATTGTTTTGATTTTTTGTGAGGGGGTGGAGCTGATAATGGCGAAACATCTCAGAATGTTTGGGGGAGGGTCCATACACTAGAGAGAGTGCCGCATTGTGGGGTAAAGGCTAATGCAACAGCCAGCTAGGGTTTTTTTGAAAGCTTTCGAATTAAGTTTAAGGATGCTTAATGGTTCGTGACCACCACATTTGACCCACCATGAACGCTCAAAGCCCACAGGGAAACACCCGAAACACCCCATGCTCAAGTCATCCGAGCCAAAGCCCTCAATCAACAACGCCGAGTCAAAAAAGCCAGAACTCAAACAAAAAAAACAAGCCCGCAACTCTAGACTTTCAATGCCATGCCTGGGGCATTGAAGCAGGAGATGTTCCCCAACACCCGCTGAAAGTCGAAACGACAGATCCTCATGAGCCATTAGAACTCTAGTTGCCTGAGTGCGGTTTATCGCAATTTGGGGCCCCTTCGTTCGGGGTTCCCATGAGGACGACTGGACTCTTTCAGGAGTTACGGGCTCCCGTACTACTGACTTGAAACACCCAGAACCTTAAACTCTAAACTGTGTGGCAGGGCACCAAACTTTCCCGGTGTGAAAGCTGAAGGGACTCGGGAGAGAGGAGAGAAGTTCCGGTGTGACTATGGCTGCTATATTATTTTTGCTTCTGCGACCATTAGTAACAACATTAGGGTTGCTATCACGGCTAATATTTGTATTGTACTTCCCGCTAGGGTTATTATTGCCTTGGCATTACCAGGCTTGAGATTTCAGGTGGAGTTCTTGAGCTGAGGACCCAGCTGGCCTCACTGGTGCCTGGTTGGGCTTCGGCACATCCCTAGACAAAAAACTTAGATGGCCTCCCAAATGTGGAAGTGATTCTGAGGCTTTTATGTTTACTCGGAAAAAGAGAGCATGCCTGACAAAGCCGCCTGAGCAACCCACGGCCGCACAGCCGTAAGCATCTTGTGCATTGATGTTCGCACCCGTTCGCAAGAGCTCCTTCACCTACTGGCGAGCAGCTTTAAACTGTTAGTGCAGCCGTGCCAAAGCACGCTGCTTGCATCCCTTACCCCTTTCCGCGCCTGTCCAGTCTCTCCTTAGTAAGCTGCCTGCCACCTCAAAGCAGACCACTTTTTGATTAAAGGCTACCCCCAAAGTCAGGTGGACGAATTTCCTCTTGCTCTGGTCCCTGTGGCTGGTGAAGGCGGAGCCAGCTCGTGGGCGCTCACTCGATGAACTGCGGAAGCCATGTCTTTCCTTAGGGATGCCCTCCATCTAAATGACCCTCCAGCTGCCATTTTGTCGGCTTCGCACGAGCGCTTTTGTGCCCCGAGCTCATCCCTCATCCCACATATCTCTTCAGCGACATATCTAGGAAGCCACCCGGCTTATAAGGGACGCAGGCTTTCAACTTTGTGGCTAGGCTCTTGCCACGCATGGCAGGTCAGACTGCACGCACGTACTGCATCTTGCAAAGCATGTGCAACGCAGGCGAAGATCAAACTTGGCCCTATACTTGAACCCTCTCAGGGACACGGCCGCTGATGACGCGATAGTGCCCGAGAACCAGGCCGCCTGCCAGAACCAGAAGCACCAAGACCACAAATCCACCTGCAGGGAAAACGCTTCACGCCCCGACGGCCACAACACAGCAGCAACACAGGCCGACATAAAATCGGGGTTAGAATACGCGAGTAAGGGCACGGGAGGCTCATCTTGTGGAAGCTATGGAGCACCAGCGCCACTACGTCATCTGTGTTGTGTGATTTTAGTTATGCGGGCGATAAACAGCTTCTGCTCTGAGGACCCAGCATCAGTCCACCAACCCGAGCCCTGGTAGCCAGCCATGGCCAGGTTGCAGATTTGTTGCCCTCCCGCTTGGCTGCTGCTGATTGCTGCGGGAGTATGGAGGCTGGGGCTTGCAAGCAACATTTTGTCCGTGAGTGCGAGCCAACGTAGCAAATGCAAGTCCGGCTTAAGAACTTGCATTCTGCTGAATAGCATCTCATAAAGGCCTGCGCTCTGAAAAGATTGGCCCTGAATCAAGTTGAGATGCCCAGGGTGAGCCGACTCCATCTGAACCTGTGTATGATGAAGGGCCTTGGCAACACATCCCTAAAACAAGAAATGCTCACGCCAGCTGCTAATTTTGCAAAATGCATGGATGTAAGATGATTTGAGAAACCTCGGAGAAGTGCTGTCAGCACAGAGAGACCGCTGCAGCAGGACCAAGCGCCAAGGTGCCCAAGTAGAACTTTGCAACCGTCCTCGACGGTCTGCTGTGGATAGCCTCATTCCTGATGGAACCCTGAAGTCCAAATCGACTCCTCGCGGTGTTCAGGGACACCAGAAAGGAGGCCATCAGAAAAACAACTTTTCATTTACCACCCCCTAAAAAAAGATATGTACCCCATCACCTAAACCCCTATACTAGACCCAAAACTTAATTCCGTCTGTGGTCTGCAGCATATGAACTGCAGGTTCTGATCACTAGGCATTCCACCTGACATAAATCACCTTCAAGCTAAATGCCACCCCCGAAACCCAGACCCTCTAAACCACCCTTCAGCCCCTGAAGCCGCGAGCCCTAAACCACGCCAAACCCAAATTCTACACCCTGCCCGCTCCCCCTTCACCAATCGAACATGGAAACCCAACAAGGGCCCTCCACAGAATCGTGTAGTCTTCGCAGGCCTGAACCCCGCACCTTAAGCCCAAACCCCGAGCCCTGTAAGCCCGGAAGCTCAAGCCCTTCTCCTAGAACCTACAAGCCCCCAGCTTCCACTTCACTAACCATTTCCTCGGGGGAGGGTAAATGCTAGTTCAGCCGGAAGCAAGCGGGTTTAGGGTTCTGGGTTTTGGGTCGCGGGATTGGGGTCTGGGGTTTAGGGCTTGGGGTGTGTCCTGCCATTGTCGCCTCCACTGTAGACCTGGCAGCTAGTTGTGAAGGTCTCGGGAATTGCAAGTCATGAAGAACCAGGTGCCCTAAAACCTAAACCTTAATAATTACTAGCATGCTTACCTTGTAGTACAATGTGCCCCAAAGCCATGCTGGAACTTTCAGACCCCGACTGCACCCTTCCAAGCACTCGGGTTTTGAGGGCACAGGACTTACTAGGTGGGTCGGGTTACTTATTATAACCTACTCATAACTGTACCCTCATTTGGGGATACTCCCTTCTCTTAAAGAAGGGCGTAGGAGTACTGATCTCTGTGTACGGACTCCTCTTTGGTTTGGGTTTAGGGGTTTAGGGTTTGGTGTTCTGGGTTTAGTCTTCTGGCTGGACCTCCAGGGTAGGCGAGAGTAAAGGCCCAGAGCCCCTAAAAATAGCTCAACGTGCCACTATCCCATCCATTATCCTAAACCCTACACTCTAGACCAGACTTTGGGGATCCAGGTAGGTTTAATTGTAAACTTCTTGCGGGTCCCTTTCAATTTGGAACCTCCGGGAAAACAAGCGTCAACTTCAGGTTGTTGATGGTTTCGGATTTTGGGGTTTAGGGTTTGGGGATTTCAGGGTTTAGGGTTAAGGGGTTTTGGGATCTAGGGGTTTGGGGTTCAGGTTTCGGTTTTAGGGTTTAGGGTTGAGGTGTTTAGGGTTAGGGGTTAAATTTAAGGTTTTCAGGTTTTATGGTTCAGGGGTTTAGGGGTTCAAGTTTAGAGGTTTTTCGGGTTTAGGGTTCAGGGGTTTGGAGTTTAGGGCTTTAGGATTCAGGAGTTCAGGGTTAAGGGTTAGGGTTCAAGGTATAGGGGTTTAGGATTTAGGGTTTAGGGCGTAGGCAATACCATCCCCATTCGCGGAAGGAGGGCTGTGTCTGTAGCTCATCTCCCTTTGTGTAGGCTCGGTTTCCTAGGTCTTGGTGCCTATGCACTCCCCTTTCCGTCTGTAGATACATTCCACGTACTTTTGGGATCTTTCAACCCACATGGAGGCCCAAAAGAGCCCGTCAAGGACTCGCGTCCTGATTGTGGAATTCCTGGTGTGTGTGTGTGTGTGACCCTCAGCCCAAAACCCTAAGAGCCAAACACACCAAGCGCAAAGCCCTAAGCCCTAAACTCCAAGCTCCTTAGCAGCAACCCCAAACCTTAGCACAGCCTGCGCGCCATCTGGCGTCACCCGAAGTACCCGGATGCGATCCCCGGGGAATTGGCAACCTAGCGCCTGCCAGCAGCAAAGGCTTCACGGCTTACCCCTAAACTCTAAACCCTAAACCCTAAATCCTAAACCCTAAACCCTAAACCCTAAATCCCTAAACCCTAAACCTAGTTCGGCTTTCGGGTTAACGCTACGGGCTTAGGATTTTGGACTGGGGCCGAAGGGTTCAGTGCTTAGCCTTTAGGGTTTTGGTTAAGGGCTTGGTAGGGGTTTAGGGTTTAGGGTTATTATGAGAAATTATGAGTACAGGGGGCTGATGTAAGAATTATGTAGGCTGGGCAAAGGCCAGCTAACTAACTGCTATCATGGGATCGATCGGAAAACCCTAAACCCTAAACCTTGGGCTTCAAGGTCATACAGAAGGGCACAAAATGTAGACTCAAATGATGCAGGGGTTCTCTGTAGGAGCCCATACTCGTAATGGTTTCATCAGAGTTCAATATTGAATGCCCTTTCAAAGCGAAGAACAGTACGGACTCATGAGCAGGAGCAAAATGCACATGAGCCAGAGCGCGTTCCACGGGCGTCTAGCATCTGCACCCTACCCCAAAACTAACATGGAACGCATGCAGCTCCTTGTGAAACGGATTGTAGATCGCAGAGGGCCCCTTGTGCGGTCCCAGGTTGCTTTGAAGCAGTGTTATGCTATCGGATGGCGAATTTGGTACCCTCCTGCGCCATCCCTAGACCCTCAACCCTAAACGCTGATTTTCCCCTAGCCTGAACCCTATAAACTTTATATCCCAAACCCTAAAATCACAAATCCTCAGCCCCCAAACCATACACCCCAGACATCCCTAAAGCCAAAACCAACCCTGCACCCGAACTTCCCAAAACCCTGCAACCTGAACTTCGCTAAACCCCCTAAACCCGTAAACCGAGAAAAAAAAACTCCTGAACCCAATACCCCCAAACTTCCCTAAACCCTAAGCCCTAAACCCTTGAACCCTAAACCCTAAATCAGGAACCATGCCTGAATCTCAGCCTGCGTAGACCCCTCCTGGATCAGGGCATGGCTCACAAAGATCGCTGAAGATACTGTAGGGCTGTAGGGGGTTTAGGGTTTAGGGTTTAGGGTTTAGGGTGTAGGGCTGTAGGGTTTAGGGTTTAAGGTTTTGGGTTTATGTTTAGGGTTTCAGGTTTAGGGTTTCAGTTTAGGATGTATGGGGTTTACGCTTCAAGGGTTGTAATCTTTATGGATTAGGGTGCAGGGGCTTAGGTGGGAAATCAAAGTCAAAGAGAAGATGAAATGCTAGCTGGGTGTATGTAGCGTTGTGCGCAAGGCCTAAATCATCAGAAAAGGGCTTTGGGGTACCACAAAGGCATGCTGTTCAAAGTGTCTGAGATTACTGCTTTACCATATTAAACAGGCGCTGATAGGCCCGCGGAGATCCCAAACGCTGGGGGTCCAACCCAAAAACCCTAATCCTGAAACCCTGAATTGCTTCACGAAGCCCAAAGCTGCATGTGCGGTTCTTACTTTTTATGTCTCCTTAACCTCCGAGCCCCCCCCCCTCCCCCACGCCAGGACTTCTCAAGGGACACCCCAGACGTACACCAAACAGTGAACCCTAAACACAAAGCCTAAGGGTCCAAGGACCTAAATAATGGGGTTTTAGGGCCCAAATACTATTATATTAATGGTAGTTGGGCCCTAAAACCCTATTATTTGGGTCCTATATACCCCTATATAGTCCCCATATACTCCCCTATATATATCCCCCTATAATCCCTTTAAAGGGACCCCATTATTTGGGTCCATGGACCCTTAGGGAAAGCCTTCAATCCGAGGATGAGATGGACTTGAAGGCTTATCATCTTGAGCTTTGAGGTTTATGGCTTCGCGATTTAGGGTTTAGGGTTTAGGGTTTAGGGTCTAGGGTGTTTTACGGCTTTGGGTACTTGCGTTCTCAGGGAGAGCTGGTTTTGTAGCTCCAACAAAGCTCTGAAGAAAAGGCCTTCGACGGTTGAGATTTCGGGTTTGGAAGGCATTTGAATTGAGTAATGGAAAATCACATGGTGAAGAACATGGAAGCGAAACACAACCTACTATTCAGTGCATGGGGTTAGAGCAATGGATATATAATCAAGTGCGAAAGCAAGTTAAACATGAAATGGAACCGTGGCTTACGCAAGGTTCACCGGGATTGTAACGTAAGGTGCCTGTTGAAAAAGGATAGGGCGTTCGTATGCACTACGATTACTATGGTTGTCTTCTTGAGGGGCATAGAGGCGCAGTATTGGTAACCCTGAACCCTAAGCCCTAGACAACCCCTCTACTGGCTTACTGCATGTTTGGAATTAGAGTGATGACCTTGACAGCAGCTTCTTTTGGAAATCGCGCTGTTCACCATGAGAAGGCAGCCACAGGCCCCTGACAAATTCTATCTGCTTCAGGGCTAAACACGACAAGGTCACAAACTCTAACACCCCTCTTGCTCAATCAGGTTAACCCTACTGTAAACCCTAAACCCCTGTTCTCCTCGAGCACATGCGGACACACTGCACCAAGAAGTGTCCTATCCCAGGACTTTGGCAAAGCATTTTCGGGCTCGAGGCTTTGAGGTTTCATAGCTAGGGCTCCCGATTACCTAAATGAGCTACAGTCCAAACTTCTTAAAGGGGGTTACATAGGGGATTATATAGGGGGCTACTATAGGGCTTATTAAGGGGGATACTAGGAGTTTAGACTATGGCTCAAATAGTAGGCTACCGGGCTATGCAACTATAGAGTTTATAGAGCCCAGAACCCACTGTTCAGGTAACTGGAGCCATTAGGTTACGGATGCTGCAGTCTTACTGGTTCTTAGTAGGGAATAAAGAAATATTGTATATAGGGATTATATTCCCTTAACCCTACACCCTAAACCCTAAACCCCACCAGTAAGGCTGGGTAGAGCCGGCAGAGATGGACTTACCTGGACCCCCGGCCTGCGAGCCTTGCTTCGAAAATATTGGGGCATCCTAGACCCTAAACCATTCTTCTCTTACTTTTGGGGTCCCAGTAAGGTCGAGGATTCTAGCCCAAGTTCTGGGTTTAGGGTTTAGGGTCCAGGGACAGAAGATCGAAAAGAAGCACAAAACTCTGTACTCAAAATGGCTGGACTAAACGTCCACTTCCCAAACTACAGCCCACCCCATCAACAAACATTGGAATCTCTTATGACCCCCTTGTTAGGACCAGCTAGAGGCGGGGAGCTTCCAAGTGGAGCTTATGTGAGGGGTATATAGGGGGTTGGGGAATTATCTACTGGGGTGGATAAAGCTTATGCAAGGTCCCCACATGGTAACTTTAAGAGGTCGCCTCTTTAGACTCCCAGAATACTTCTTGGCTGTCGAATGGGGGGGGACGCAGCACCCCCTCCCCCAATTGTAAACATGATGATCAATTGACATGCCATGCTGTTCGGATGCGTGCAATTTCTTCACACATGGTGACAAGAACGTGGTTTAAGGTTTCGGCACTTTGCAAGAAAATTCTTACATCCCGGTATATGGAATGTCTGGCTGTGTCAAAGCATTCAAGCTCTCAACTCCTCTCTTCTAGCTGATGCTTAATGTAGACCCCTGATTAATAAGCCTCCTTCCCTTAATAGGGATTATAATGGGGATCCTAATATTAAGGCCCCCTAAAGGAGGGGGTTTATTAATCATGGGTCTACATTATAGATGCACCGGGGGCACTGGGTCTTATCTCTTAGGACTCGTTGAGAGTTCAGGCACAGCTGATGCATGGTGTAATGTAGCCATACACGGTCTAGTAGGGATCATTCGTTGTTTGAAGAGCCCAGCTCATGCACCCAAGTGCCACGCAACGTCAACACACAGCTACAACTGGCTACAACCGCCTTCGAATGTGACCCCGTGGGTTACAAAAGCTGCGTGTATGACTCCTCTAGATTACTTGGAGGGTCAGGGGAACTTAGTAAGTAGGCTAATAAGGGGGATGATTAGGGTTGCTCTATGGGTTTTTGGGGTTATAAACCTACTTAGTAAGTCCCCCTGACCCTAAACCCTAAACCCTTTTTGATATAGTAGCTTCCATTTTCTTTCACATTACTACTCCTCCCAGTAACCATCCCATCGAGCAGAAGTCCCGCAAAGCTAGTCACGTGGTAAAACATCGGCGGGTGCGGTTTATAGTCCCCCTTAAGTAGATAGAATATGGCTTTGGGTATATTATAATAAGATCCCCATAGACCCCATATTCTATCTACTTAAGGGGGACTATAGGGTTTAGGGCTGAAATCTTCCCAGCGGGTCCCCACGAACAAAGTTCGATTGTGAAAGGCCAGGGAAGAAGCCTCAGCGCGCGCAGGGTTTGAGGGCTTAGGGTTCCTTCAGAGAATCGGATCTAGTAACGAGATTGTCCACTAGGATCTCTGTAAAGTACAATGGTAATTGAGCCTCAACAGGACCCTACAAACCTGGTTCAGGGCGCTGGGTCGTCAGCAAATTGGCAAGACCCCGTGAACCCTGGTCCATCTAGCAGTGGTTTACGACTGTTGTTCCAAGCTTGAAGACTAGTTCGTACCAATGCTAGTGACGAATGCAGAAGAAACAAATCCTAACCTAACGGCTCAAGTATGCACATATGGTAGTTTAAAAATTCGAGTCCCCCTACTGCACCACTCTATATATATATATATGGCTCATATTTTGGGGACCCGCAGAACGGGACCCCGACACGCACAGACACCCCGACAGACTTTGATCCCTAAACCCTGAACCCTAAACCCAGGCTCAGGCCGTCTGGAGAATGTCCCACTCCCATGACAACTGTATACTACTCGGAATTGCCTGGACTCCTACAAATGGTTAAAAAGCCATCATGCGACAATGTATAGGCGGGGTTACAACGAAGATTACATTAGGCCCCAGATGATTCAGGGTTTAGGGCTTAGGGTTTGAAACCCTAAACCCTAAATCCCACACCCTAAACCCTGTATATAACCCAACTCAGGGGACTTAGAACGCCATTGAGCGGATTACCCGGGAGCCTTCAAGTACGCCAGTGCTGCCAAGCCGCCCGTTGACCGTAGGGCAGGACAATCGTGCGCACAACTCTGCTAGTGAAGTCGCCAATCTGCACGAACTTGACCGTGGAGTCTCGCGGCCGAGGCTTTAGGGTTTAGGGCCTATGAGGCTCAGGATCTAGGAGGTATGCTTGTGGAAGCTGAGCATCCATGTACCCACTAATTGGGTACTTGGAGCTTTGGTTATAGGGATTGTAGTACAAGGTTTGGGGTAAGTATATGATTACGTATTTGGTACTTGGACCTTTAAGGTATATGAGCCATTGTCGAAACTCCTGGTATCCCCCTTAATAACCCCTATAGTAGTCCCCTATATAATCCCCTATACAACCCCCCTTTAAGGAGTTTAGACTATAGCTCATATGAGAATTTGCAGGTTTTCTCCGGCTCCTCTTCGACTCTGGACCCGAACCGTAAACGTAAACCCTAGATTCAACACCAGACGGAATAGGGTTTAGGGGTTTGGGGTTTAGGGTTTAGGGTTTAAACCAAAAACCCTGGCAACCCTTTGCCATGTAGCTCTTTTGGTTGTCAGGGAAACCCTTGGTTTGTAATATCAGGCCCAACAATGGAGACTGAGATGAGACCAAAACGGACCATGACATGAAAACTTGGTGTTTATAGGGGGATTATGGAATGTAGGAGCCGAAACAAATGACAGTATCTTCTTGAAGTTCATTGGAAGTCGCT
Source organism: Symbiodinium pilosum (assembly GCA_905231905.1). Taxonomy (NCBI): domain Eukaryota; class Dinophyceae; order Suessiales; family Symbiodiniaceae; genus Symbiodinium; species Symbiodinium pilosum. The sequence continues at coordinate 25,716 of CAJNIZ010046478.1, read as the reverse complement.
TATATCCTAGTTACGAGCAGAAATTTGAAACCATCATAGCGGTAATCATTTAAGCTTCCGCAGGGACAGTTCAGGGACCCTCCACCCTACACCTGAACGAAGAACCCCAAACCCTCCGGTCCTACGCCAACATGTCCCCCAGAGGGTCCATATATACAACTATAAGGGAATTAGGCCCTAGAATACCATACTATAGAAGGAAGTATGGGTCCCAATTCTCTAATGGTTGTATACGTGGACCCTCTGGGTCCCTGAACCCGAGACCCTGAACCGTCCACCTTGGCATCCAACAGCGAATTGGCGCAAGGCTGCCACTACGGCAACGCATGACAGCATGCCTCACTTTGGATTGGTCCAAGTAATCCAGCCTTACTGGCTCTTAGTAGGGAACAAGGGAATATTGCATATATAGATATTCAGGGATTAGATAAGGACTATATTCCCTTACTCTCTACTAAGAACCAGTAAGCAGCAAGCTTTAAGAATGCAATGAATCACAGAGCGATCTGTCGGTAACTACTTACCTGTGAGAGTGAGCTGTAATGTGTCCAAGGCCACAGGGAGAGTCCATGTGAGCTATAGTCTAAACTCCTAGAATCCCCTTTAGTAAGCCCTATGGTACCCCCCTATATGATCCCTTGTGCTCCTTGTATAACCCCCTTAAGGAGTTTAGACTATAGTCCATGTGTCTGTATCTTCGGGGCTTAGAGCTCACTGCACTGCTCCGTGGATTTTATGGGGCCTGCGATGATGAAACATTAGAATGACGATGGAAAGCGGTGGGAAGAGCAGTAGAACTCCTGTGCACAAGAGACTTGACAAGCCCAACTGCTATTCCCTAAACATTTTTTAAAAGTGGCCTAACCCTAAACCCCAAACCCTTAAAAAGTGACCCCTGCACCCTCTAAAAGCTGAAGCACGAAACCCTCAACTCAAAGCCTTAATCCGTTAAACGCACACAAACCACGTTGTCCCAAGAGAATGCTAACCTGCTGACTTGCTGAGGGCTCGTTGACGAGTTTGGGGTTGGGTGTCAGAAAATGGAACATGAAAAGGAATCTGGGCTAGGGTTTAGGGTTTAGGGTTTAGGGTTTTCCTTTGTGTGATGGTTTTGGGGGTTTTGGATTGAGGATTAAGGGCCAGGGTGAGCGAGGGCACTTGGGATTCTGATTGAGGGTTCAGAGGCTCCCTGGTTGTAGCGCATGTGTAGAGGCACAACCTGAACTCAAATATGTGTAGAATAATTGCCTGCTTGGCTCTTTGGATGGGCTCGCGCCATGATTCTGCCTGTTTTTAGATAGAGTCCAGGCAGAGAACCGCAACGCTATGTCTCAAATTGACTCAGTGCTTCACAGACCGCAGGCACATCCCCCTGCATTAAGTAGCATGCGTCCGTTTCTTTGGATGCATTCCATCCAGACCGTTTATTCAAGCACACCAACCCCAAACCAGAGACCCGGAGGCCTTGATGCTAAACCCTAAACTCCGAAGAGGTGATGCAAGTTGATGTTACATTATTTTCTGCCTCCTACCCCAAGCCTTTCAGGGTTTAGGGTTTAGGGTTTAGGGCTACTCCAAGCCTTTCACCGTTGAATAATAGCTTCAATTCCATTGTCCATGCATCCAGTTGGTTCTTGATTGTTATGGGAACATATCCCGGTACAGCCTCTAGAAATGCAACCCCTGAACCCTAAACACTCAACCCTAAAATCTCAAGCGCTTAAACCCCGCTAAACCCCCAACCTCGAAGCCTAAATCCTAAACCCAAAACCCTAAATCTAAATCCTAGACCCGAAGCCCTAAACCCTCAAAATCCTTTGATGTGCAACGTCCGAGCGCCCGGCAACCTGGAAACTTGTAGGTGCCTCCACGTTCAAGGTTTGGGTTTAAGGTTTGGGGTTTACAGGGTTTGGGGGTTAGGGTTTAGCATTTAAGGTTTGGGGTTTGCAGGGTTTGGGGGTTAGGGTTTGAGGTCCACCTGGACCTCTATTCATTACCCTACCCCTTGCTTGAGGTACCGAATTTGCGTATACAAAACTAGATTTAAAGTTTGGCATCCAAAAACAGGGGCAGGGCATAGAGTTTTAACTTTAGGGTTAAAGTTTTAGGGTTTAATTTCAGAGTATGGGGCAATACACGGACAGATAGGGTCCCTTTACGTAAAGGCGTTTGGAGAAGATTCACTAGAAAAGGGAAACCACCATCGATTGGGGCTTCGGCTTCAAAAGCTTGGGACTCATCGCGTCATCATCCGTTCCGCTTGGATCTCTTCGTGCCAAGTTTTCGGTAGGGACGATTCTCGGCACTCCCTAAAAAGTTGTCAAGGCCTAGGCAAAGGGCAAGGTCAGGTTTGTAGAGTTTAGGATACAAGCTGAAACGTCTACGGTGAATGGGGAAGAGGCCAACCTATTCAATTACAAGGGGTATGGGGGGGCGGGGAAGCACTCTTGAGTCACGGAATACTGGATCTATGAATGGACCCTGAGACAGAGTCGTCGGAAAGATTAGCTACAACGCCTAGATCAGCGTTAGCCACGAGGACTGTGCGTAAGGATGGCTCCGATGACGGTTCCCAAAGCGGAGCATCTCAACGCTGATGACATTCTTGTATCGCTGCAGCCACATGTAGGCGATGGCGTGGGGGTTACATAGGGGGTTATGTAGGGTTTGGGGTTTAGGGTCTAAACTCCCTAAAGAGGATTATTTTGGGGATTATATAGGGAAGTTTTCTAAGGGTGATTAGTGGGATACTGGGCTTTAGGGAGTTTAGACCTTAAGCCCCAAACCCTGCATAACCCCTACATAACCCCCTTTATGGACTTTGGACCCTAAACCCTATACCCTACACAACCCCCTATCCAACCCCCTTTAGCAGAAACCCTACACAACCCTATATAACCACCTTTATGGAGTTTAGACCCTAAACCCTAAACCCTACATACCCCCCATATAACCCCTGCAAGAGTTTAAATCCTAAACCCTCTAACCCCCTTTAGTAAGGAGTTTAGCCCCTAAACCCTAAACCCTTATATAACCCCCTATGTAGCCCCTTCAGGGAGTGTAGTCTATAGCTAATGTGGCGTTCCATAAACCCAAAACCCTAAACCTTAAACCTTAAACCCGTAACCAGCAATGTGGCATACCACTTGCCGAGGTTGCTCAGCAGGTGTCCGAGGTCCGATTGGCCTTGCTTCCCAACTTTAAGGGCCTCGGTTTGGGGTTTAGGGTTTGGGG
>CAJNIZ010046478.1:0-22437 GCA_905231905.1 Symbiodinium pilosum | reverse complement strand
GGGTTTAGGTTTTAGGGGTTAGGTTGAAGGCTTATGAGTTTAGGGTTTGGGGTCTTCTCCCCACGCCCGAATATGTTTTCGAAAGGCATTCCATTGAAGCTTTAGAGCCCCACCCTAAACCCCAAGCCCTAANNCCCTAAATAGTGGCTTCCATTTTCTTTTTCATTATCCCTATATCACCCTTATATACCCCTCATTTTGAGAACTACCCTAAACCCTAGACGCTCTAAACCCTAAACCTTAAGCCCTAAACCCTAACCCTAAACCCTAAACCCTAAGCCCTAAGCCCTAAATCCTAAATCCTAAATCCCTACCATCTGATGCCCGAAGGTTGCGAAGTGGTACACCATCCTATGCCTTGCTGCCTCACTCCAGACTTAAGGCATGCCTGAGTCTAAAGTAGTTTAGGGTTTAGGGATTAGGGATTAGGGTTTAGGGATTCGGGTTTAGGGATTTGGGTTTAGGGTTTAGGGTTTAAGGATTAGTGTTTAGGATTATATGTAAAAGTGGCAGCAAGGGAAGGGGGCATTATACCGTCCCTTTTCAATAAAACCTGGAACCCTACAATCCTAGACCCCAAGACCTCACATCCTGAAACTGTCACAAGTCCTGAAACTTCTGCCCGAGACCCGGCCCGCAAAATCTGAAGCCTGAATCCCATAAGCCCTAAAACCTCAACCCCATCCTGAATCCTAAGGACTGAGCCAGAAATGCTAAACCCCAAACCCTAAGCCCTGAATCCTGAACCCCCAAACCATGCAAACTCTGCTTATCACATCCCCCTACGGTAATAGTCAACCACCCCCTACCCCCGTACTGATAACTATTCTCGCCAATATGTACTGGCACTACATCGGAGGGGTTTATTGCTACTTATAGGTGGTTAATACGGAATAATGGAAAATAGTCCTGATATAATCCCCATATATTTCATTCCCTTATTCCCTACCCGAATTCCTGAACCCTAAGCCCTGTATGAGGAATAGTCTAACCTCTTAGAATCTTAGAATCCCCCGTAAAAACCCCTCTAATACTCCCCTACATATTCCCGTATAGCTAATTGATTGCCTTTGTCCCTACTAACCCCAGCAAGGTTAGAGTGTGGCGAGGGAGGTGATTCACGGCGCAGATCCGCCTTGAAGGTGCAGCTGCCGCGGGACCAGCGTGTCTGCGCAGGTACTGCTTAGCTTACTCGGGATTAGTAGGGAATGAGGCAATAATTTCTATAGGGATTATGTAGGGATGAGTGTCCCCTATTCCCGACTAACAACCAATAAGTTTAGGGTTTGGAGGCTTAGGTGCTTAGGATATTAGGGTCTAGTGCTTAGAGATTGAGACTTGCATGAAGTTTTAGAGTATCTATGGATATGGGGTATGCAGTTACGACATTGGAGAATCACATGGAAGAGAAAGTCAAGAATGACACGGAAGCTGATTTTTGGACTTAGGGTTCAGGGTGTAAAAAAGGGCAGGGGAGTTTGGGGCCTCAGAGATCTAGAGCTTAGCCTGTATAATGCATAAGGCTTAGGTTTTACTAGCCTTCGGATGTAAAGGCTCTGGCGGTATAGTGTACAAACAATGACAGGAATATGCAGGGACGATATTCCTGATGATCAGGTGCTTTCCCTTCTGAGCATGTTTGCTCGCTTTCTGCGCTTCATAACTCCAGGCGCTCAAGCCAGGGCTCAAATCCAGGGCTTAGGGTTGAGGGTTTAAGGCTTCTGCTCTTGGAGGGTGACCTGCCGCACTTCCTCTGGGACAAGAAACTTGATTCAGGGATCCCAATAGCCCAGTGTAGGTCACATGTACCCTTTAGTGCGCAACGTAGGCATCATTTGTATGCTTGGATCCCTAGGATTTTTCATGGTAGGAAAAGCCTTTGCTTGATCGAGAGAAATCTCTAACAGGTGGCTTGAATCTTCCGAGTCCTAGCCAGGCTCCCTGCATGGAATCTGCAGAATCCTATCCTAATTAGGGTTTAGGGTTTAGGCCCTCATAGTGAAATACTAAACTGTAGCCCCGCCCCCTCTCCCAAACCGTCCAACAGAAAGCTTATCATTGTGTCCTTGGAGCCTTAGGGCACGAGACGGACTCCGGACTCTCATGGGGTTCTTTCAATGTATGGATACCCCGAGGGGCTCTAGGGATATTTTGGTTTCATTGGGGAGGGGTTCCTGATCACTGACTGGTTTCTTCTTGCTTTGTTTACAAAATACATTCTAGAAAGGATCCCAAAATCACCCAGACTAGGGAATTATGCCACATGAGAGCCACTGTCTCATTTATCATTGGCCTTCTGGGGGAGTGGAGTACAATAGCACGACTATAAAGTGCATGATAGGGCTTCCTGAATTGCTGGATATAGTTACTTTCCAACATGTTACTGTACTGTAACCCAAAGTAGGCACTGCTACAGGCCTTCTATCTCCATGCAAAACTTTCTACAATTCTGCAGTAGCTGCCTTGGGGCCCAGCCTCTAGCATGCCACAGAGTTCAGAGTTTACCCTGAGGCTCTTGGCCTGGACCCCCAGAGTAAAAGCCTAAACCCAAGCCCCCAAAGCTCAGACCTTTGCACAGAAAACACATCATCGACCTGGGGTTTAGGGTTTAGTGCTCTTAGGGTTTAGGGTGGGTAGGGTTGCGGGATTAAAGTCAGCAACAGTGCAGACCCCCCCCTCCCGGGTAGAACTGACGACAGAAGCGAGCATGCGGGCAGTGCCCAAAATTAGGGTCCCACATTTGTACCCCTAGATATTAGATGCCGTAATATAATCCATAACCAAAGGGATATTAGGTGCCGGAGTATAATCTATAACCAAAAGGGGCCCATAATTTTGAGAATAACCCATGCGCCTTCGTAGATGGCTTGAGCCCAGGGCACCTTCCACTGCTGCACTTGAGCCTCCTCTGGCGTGCTTACCTGGAACGAGCAGTCAGGGCCCAGGAGTACATGTCGATTTGTAGGGTTTTCAAGATTGTGGCCCCTTTTTGGGGGGGTTCCTGTAGAATATGGCCCTTAATAGCACCCCCCAAAAAGGATCATGAGATTGACCATCAATCTTCTGTTCGTTCTCTAAGGGATTTGGAACCCCAGTAGAAATTATAATTTCAGCTAAATATTAGGATTCTAGGTAACAGAAATCAAAAATCATTTTCAGGAACCTTGACCCTAAACCCTAAACCCTAAACCGTAAACCCTAAACCCTAAACCCTAAACCGTAAACCCTAAACCCTAAACCCTAAACCCCAGGAGTTGGTTACGGTTTAGGGTTTGGGGCCTGGGGTGCCAAGGTTAGGGTCTACCTGGAAAGCCTAGTTGTCAAAGTAATGGACTCAGAGCTTAGGGTATAGGGCTGAGGGTTAATGGCCCACATTTTTAGGGTTAGGGTTTAGGGTTTAGGGTTTAGGGATTTGGAACCCCAGTAGAAATTATAATTTCAGCTAAATTTTAGGATTGTTGGTAACAGAAATTAAAAAGTATTTTCAGGAACCTTGTAGTATAGGGCTGAGGGTAAATGGCCCACTTTAACCTACAGCGGTAGGAGTTTAGTGGAAACCCATCGTTCCAGGCAGCTGGCCTTCCAGGTAGGGCTTTAAGTTTATTGGTCCCCAAACCTGGGACCCTGAACCCCAAGCGGTGTCTCTGGGTGTTGGGGTTCAAGGAATGAAGCTTGAGGTGATGCATAATGCCAAACCAAAATTGAAGACGGGTGGTGCGCAAAGTTTGGGGTTCAGGGTAGGTTGATGTTTAAGGTTTATGGTTCAGGGTTTAGGGTTTAGGATTCAGGGTTTAGGGTAGGAAGTAAGGGGCTATTTGACTCAATAAGGATAAAGAAGGCCGAAGGATATTGTTGATAGACCCAATCCTGCACCAGCTTGAGTCCCTAAAGGTCCTAGGAATTACACTTGTTTCGGGGGTCTACGCTGCAAGATTTTCGAAGAAGTGTCCCCTAATCGGTTATACTTTGGGGTTGGGGGAGTACTCCGGCTTCCGGGTTGTGGTAACTTCAAGGCGCCACAGGATTCCGATGTTTTGGGCTTCTACCCAAATCCTCAAACACAGAAGTTTTTGCCAGAACCCTACAGCCTAAACCAGGAAACGAAACAAGTTCTGATCCTTAAAATCGGAAGCAAATACTACACGGCAAGATCCTCCCTGCAAGGCTTGTAGACCTACTCCCAGAGCCCAAAACTCAAATTCCCGGTTTAGGGTTGGTCTAGGGTTTAGGGTTTAGGGTCCAACCCCAACCGCTGGACCCTGAACCCTATCAAGCCAAGATGGGCTACAGGCAATCTTATACAGATCACGCACATGGGTAGGAGTGTTTCTTGATGTAAAAAACTGCAATCAATAATCAAAGGCGAGGTTGTAATTTACAAATTCCAAAAGGAGCATCCACACTGCTCTCTAAAACCCTAGCTTCGAACTTCACAGGAGGTAAAGCAGAAGCCTAAAACCCTTAAAACCCTCAACAGTAGCTTACACATTTTGGTGGTCCGGAATGAGCTCCCAAACCCTAAACCCTAAACCCTAAACCCTATAAAAACCCCTTAAAATCCAACTCTAGAGCCGCGGTTAAGGCGGTTTTGGGTTTTGGGGCCACTGACTTAACCCCAAACCCTAAAGCCTAAACCCCTTACCTCCACAACCCTATCCTAAGGCTCCTAGGATAGACCTCTAGGGTTTAGGGTATAGGGGTTTCCCAAAATTAGGGGTACCATTTTGGGGGTCCCATATTAAGGATTATAGGATTTGGGGGCTTTATTGGGGTCTCCTCACTTGCGGAAACAACCATACACTCCTATATCACCCAATTTGTGGAATTTCAAGAATAGACCATACCCTCGGGCTAGGGATTAGGTATTAGGGATTCTGGTTTAGGGTTCAGGGAGTAAGGAAGGTTGAGGGGTTCGGCTTTACTGAGTAGGATTAGGGATTAAGATTTATGATGCACCGTATACACCGTATATAATCCCCTGTATAACACCCTCTGAACTCCTTAAAGGTGGTTATATAAGGGATTACCATTACAGAGCTTATTAAGGAGTTGAGACTATAGCTCATGTCGGTCCCTAGAATTCCCTAAGTAAGCCTGTTGCAGAAACTCCCATGGCTGAAACTAGGTCTGGGCGGCTTCCTTCTCTGGATTTCCACCTTCCCAACTTGGGGTTTAGGGCATTTAGCATAGAGGTTTTAGAGATTAGGATCTATTAGGAACCCTAGGAAGCATTTAACTTGGGCATTTAACTTCTTTACAATAAGAGCCCCTACCTCAATATCTAAATGCATGGGGTTAAATGCTTCCTAGTGTCAGGATTTCGTTTAGGGTCTAGGGTTCAGGGTTTAGGGTCTAGGGTTTAGGGCTTAGGGTTTAGGGTCTAGGGTCTTAGGGTTTAGGGTGAAGGGCTTAGGGTGTAGGGTTTAGGGTTATCTTTTCAGTTCCCCTACCCGACCTGACGCGGAACCTGAAAATGTGCTGTCCTGTCCTGTCAACAGAGGATCAAATATGTAGCCAAAAAAATAAGCTTACTCTGTATTGGGGATTCGTCTACCCTTTCCTTATACTACTCATACAGGGCTCCAGCTTAGATGGAGGGTAGAAATTCCTGCCTTAATTTTGGTGCTACTGTTTGGGGCTTAGGGTTTAGGAGGAAAGGTCTAAACTAATCAGCATGGAACCCTTTTCAACGGCTCCTGGGCATTAAAGGGCGGCTCATGTTTAGACATGTGAAGTTGATGGTTGAGGGTATAAAACATGAAACCCCATACGGCCCCTTGAACAGAGTCTACCGTGTACAGAAGGTTGGGGGAGGGTAAAACAAAAAATGACGTGTTGGGAGGGTCATGAATCCTGGTTGAAGGTCTAGGATCAAAGCGTAGGCGGTTCTACGAGGCAAGGCTCCAGGTTGCGAGGCATAGGGGATACGCTATGACATGAGCTATAGTCTAAACTCCTTAAAGGGGCTTATATAGGGGATGATATAGGGGAGTATCATAGGGCTTATTAAGGGGGGAAACTAGGAGCTTTAGGTTATGGATCACCCTAAACCCTAAACCCTAAACCCTCAACCCTAAACCATGATCAACCTAACCAGGGGTCTCAGCAGGTGGGACGAAGGTAGGTGGGCTGAAGGATGCCTGGGGTTCTATTGGCGTTATATTGGGTTTAGGGTTTAGGGTTTAGGGTTTAGGGTTTAGGGTTTAGGGTTTAGGGTGATTATCTAGTAATAATGGAGACAGGATTTAAGGTTAAGGGTATTGTAGACTCCATCATGTCGGAGCTTATTTCCCATACCCGAACTTCCTGACCTAAGAGCCTCCCTTCATGAGCCGGTGGTTTGTCCAATTCTGATAGCTATCACCCACTTAGGGTTTAGGGTTTAGGGTCTCAACCCTCAACCCAGGTAGATTCCCAGGGGCCCCAAAGCGGGAAGACCATCCAAGAACCTCTTGGGGGCCCTTACTATATTTCCTTTGAGAGGATCCTTCCTAGAATGACCTTCCCATTTCTAGGGGTCTCCAGGAATCTACTCAAACCAAAAACCCTAACATCTAGGGTTTAGTGTTTCAAAAGGGCCTCGGGCCAATGGTGGTGACCTAGATCCTTACACAACCCTCCTTTTGGCACCTAACTTTATGATTAGTATCCCCGATATGCAAAATGAGTTACCCTCCAAAAAATGGTAAACTATAAGGGTCTAGATAGGCTGGGGAAGGACATGCAAAGTAGCAAAAAACCAGCTGCAACTGCAAGCTTGCTTGCTAGATGTCAATGTAAAGTACTCCATACCTCATTCGAACCCCAAGTCCTCAAACTCTAAACCCTGAACCCTAAACCCTAAACTGCAAAGGCAGCCTAGAAAGACTGAATCTGTGCCAGGGTTGTGAACCAGGTTGACCACAGACACATTGGTGAGCCTGAGCTGGAAAATACTACAACTTCGAAGAAAAAGCCACCACAAAAGGGTGCCTACTTGGAGGGTCAGGAAGACTTAGTAATAATGGTAAAGAAAATGGAAGCTACTACTTTATATAGGGTTTAGGGTCAGGGGGACTTAGTAAGTAGGTTAAAAAGGGGGATAATTTCGGTTACTATATCGGTTCTTGGGGTTATTAACCTCCTGACCCTCCAAGTACTTGGTAGGGTTTAGGGTTCAGGGTTTTCAGGGTTTGGGGTGCAAAAAAAGCCAAAACTCCTGGTACCCTCCTTAATAACCTCCATAGTGATCCCCTACGCAATTCCCCATATGACCCCTTGAAGGAGTTTAGACTATAGCTCATATGAGACACCACGGTACAGACTCAGAGTCCGGGCCAAGGGCCTATACCTTAGGAGGACCCCCCACCCTGTAATAGTGGCATAATAGGACTATAAGAGGACCCTAATATAATTACCATTATCCCTTGTAGTCATTATTACTGGGTGGGGGGTCCACCTAACCTATACCAGAAGCTGCCTTGTACTGTGCCCAAGTGCCAGAACTGAATCCAGGGGCCTAAACACCTTACAGTCTAGCTTACAATCTAGTTGAGGTATCTTATACTTTAGGGTTTAGGGTTTAGGATTTTGGGTTTAGGGCTCAGGGTATACCACAATTATACAACATCCAGAATCATGATATTGGTAGTTGTTCCCTTTAAGCCTCTACTACATCAGCCCATTTTAAAATCCAGTGTCCATTCCATTGCCCATTGCCTCTTTCATTTGATTCTCAGTTCTGGCAACACAAAACCCTCAACTCTAAACCCTAAGCCTTGAAGCACAAATCTTGAAGCTTAAACCCTAAGCCTAAACCCTCAACAGCCCCGAATCCGACAGCTTAACGGGCTGAAGCTCCGTTGCTCAGCCCAAGTTCGCAATCCAGAGGCCTCCGCCTTTTCAAAAACCTTCTCCAGGGATCTATATGGGGGCTTCCCCAGAAAAAAAAAAAAAAAAAAAAACTTTTTGGGTGTCCGTATATTAAGGATCTTAATGATTTGGGGTCTACATTGGGGTCCCTTACTTTGGGAAACTACCATAGAGCCCCATGTAGGGATTACAGGGTTGAGGGCTTAGGGGTCTAAACAGCCCAACGTAGCTAATGTAGAGTTTAGGGTTAATGGTTAAGGGTTTATTTGCGACTCAGGGCTTGGCCCATGTAGGTAAGATTTACAAACGCAATGCAGGTATTATTTGTACTCGGATCTCTAGGCTTTTTTCTGCCAAGGACATGTACGTATGCAGTATGCAGATACACATCTAGGCTGTCCTCTGAACCTGTGAAAAATGGATGTTTTTCGTACCCATGATATAAAATGGGCTGACCAAAAATGTAAAGTGCTAAGATACTAGTAAAGATCTGCGGACACCTATGTGCGTAACCAACCCAAAAAAATCAGGGAAGCCCCAACGAGAACCCTATGTGACTCAGGGGCCCTAAACCCTACATGGAAGCCCATGGGACTCAGTAACTACTTATGACTGGGATTATAACCCTACTTATAATTGGAGTAACCCCTATAAGCCCATTTAGGGAACTTATAAGTAGAGCTATAAGTCCAGTTATAAGTGGTAGTTTCCCAAAATATGGGGACCCAAATATAGACTCCAAAATATTGCTTATAATTGGGACGCCCAAAAAGGTAACCCTAATTTTGGGAAACCCCCAAGTAGTTACTGAGTCCCATGGGCCTCCAAGAAAATCCTAAATTGAGGAAGAGCACTCCTTGAGGCTGGGTTTAGGGTTTAGGGTTTAAGGTTTAGGGTTTAGGGTTTAGGGTTTACCAAACCCTAAACCCAAAACCTGACATTATGCCACCAACAACAGAAAGGGGCACCATGTAGGGCATTCCCAAAACAGAGAGCCCTGGCACATTCGGGGATCCCACAGGGATTCTCGGAAAGGATTCTAGGAATGGTACGGATTTCCCAAAATTAGGGATCCCTTTAGAATGATACAAGGGCTCTTAAAGGGGGTATATAGGGACATATAGGGTTTAGGCTTTCCCAAGAATTGGGTACCTTTCGGAGGGTCCGTAAAAGAAAGATTAAAGTATTTTGGCACCCCCCCTGTTTTGGGATACTATCATACTGCAACATTCCCAAACTTAAAAATTCGTAGATCCAAGCCCTAAATCACAGGTTTGCCAAGAAGCACCGATATTACCGGGGTTGTCATTCGTCCGCGCACATCCCACCTGAATGGGTCCCCGAGATTTAGGGTTAAGGTTTTAAGGTCGTGATGAACGCAAGCGATCTGCAGCCGATTTAAATCAGCATCCTAATCGGTGCATGAGGAATTTCCCTTTGTATCCTTACGGTGTGTATGTACAAACCTAAAGTCATTCAGTGTACGTAGAGGGTGGAAGGCGTCAGGTTGCAGGTCAACAGGACCCTCGACTGCAGGTGATATTTCATCTACGAGAAATCAACAAAGAACATGTGCTCAGGTTCCGGTGAAAAAGGTATGGATTTCACTGGTACTCACGTCCCTGTATGCCCCACCCCTGAACAAACAATATTGCAAACTTCAGAGGCAGGCAAATGTGTCTATGGATAGGTTCCTTTATACAGAAATAGGGAAAAGCGTTACTTATCCCAGAGTGCCACCTATTCACCCTACACCCCAAACCCTAAGCCCTAAACCCTAAATCTGAAATCCTAAGCCCCAAACCCTAAGCCCTAAGCCCTAAACCTGGGGATGAAAGGACTTTGCATGTTCATCGTGGAAGTGAGGTCTTTCTCAGCCATCTGGGGCTAAGGTCGTCCCATCTGTAAACTGACCAATGGCCTGTGAGGGGTTTGGAGTTTAGGGCTTAGAGTTTAGGATTTAGACTCGGAGCGACCAACTAAGGTTAGTCAGGTCCTACTTAATTGTAAAAATGTTGTGCTTTTCGTGACGGCTTGCATGAAAATGCCACCGTACTTCATGACATACCTTCTGCCGACGTGGTCATGCAAGAAGCACCCAACTCAACGCACACAAGACTCCCCAAAAACATGTCAGAACCTCAATCAGCCCAATGAACAACCGAAGCTTGAATCCAAGCTGTGCTACAGCCTAAGCTCTCGATGTACACCACCGTTACAACCCACAAGAGGGCCGCTTTTTAGAGTTCTCCAGAAGTCATTGGACTTGCCATTCATTCTAGCCCAAATATCCACTAATGTGACCTCTCAATACAGTCCGTATATGCTTTCCTTCTGGCTAGACCCCGCGAGGCGAACATGAAAAGCTGGGACCGACAATGGCCCAGCATAAGCAGCATCAGCTGGATCGCGCTTTGGGCAAGCCCGGCATTAGCAGCATCAGCTGGATCGGGTTTTGGCTTGTGACCGCGAGAAGCCCAGCATCAGCAGCATCAGCTGGGCCGCCAGAAACCGGCATCAGCAGCATCAGCTGGACCGCGTTCTGGCGGGGGACCGCCAGAAGCCCAGCATCAGCAGCATCAGCTGGACGACCGCGTTTTGGCAGGGGGTTGTCAGACGCCCAGCATCAGCAGCATCAGCTGGATCGCGTTTTGAGCAAAGGACCACCAGACGCCTAGCATCAGACCACCAGAAGCAGAGCATCAGCAGCATCAGCTGGACTGCGTTTAGGAGGGGGGGCCGCAAGAAGCCTAGCATCAGCAGCATCAGCTGGACCGCGTTTTGGCGGGGGACCGCTAGACGCCCACCGCCAGAAGCCCAGCATCAGCAGCATCAGCTGGACCACGTTTTGCAGGCGCACCGCGTGAAGCCGGGCATTAGCAGCATCAGCTGGACAGCGTACTGGAGCGGGACCGCTAGAAGCCCAGTATCAGCAGCATCAGCTGGACCGCGTTTTGGTGATGGGACCGCCAGTAGCCTAGCATCAGCAGCATCAGCCGGACTGCTTTTTGGAGGGGGACCGCCAAAAGACCAGCATCAGCAGCATCAGCTGGACTGCTTTTTGGAAGGGGACCGCCAAAAGCCCAGCATCAGCAGCATCAGCTGGACTGCGTTGGGAAGGGGAACCACAAGCCCAGCATCAGCTGGACGGCATTTTGGAAGGGGGGATCGCCAGAAGCCCAGGATCCGCAGCATCAGCTGGACCGCGTTTTGGCGAGGGACCGCCAGCAGCATCAGCTGGATCGCGTTTTGAGCGGAGGACCGCCAGAGGCCCAGCATCAGCTGGACTACGCTTTGGCGAGGGACCGTCCAAACGCCCAGCATCATCAGCATCAGCTGGACCGCGTTTTGGAGGGGGACCGCCAGGAGCCCAGCATCAGCAGCATCAGCTGGACCGCATTTTTTGGAGGGTGACCACCAGAAGCCCAGCATCAGTAGCATCAGCTGGACCGCGTTTTGATGCAGGATTGCCAGCGGCAGAAACGCTGCTGTCAGCATCTGCTGGAGTGTGTTCTGACTGGCGACCACCAGAAGCCCAAATGATCAGCATCAGCTGGATTGCGTTTGTGGACATTAAAATACGTACTGAGCCCCGCTTCAGGCAGGTTACTTACATGGAATACTACTCCTTATCCCTTCCCTCACGATACGCCCCCTCTGTGTACTAGTACGTACTGTAACGCGGTAGCAGTTGTGAATCGGCAGGTGGTAACAAAGGAGGCTATAGTAGTAGCACCAACAAAAGGAGTTTCTCACAAGAAGCAGATAACATCTGCGTTCTCAAAATCCAGAGGAGCACCTTAAATTTTGACAAATCTCAACTTTTCACTTTGCAGCAACGCCACAGCGTGAGATTCACAGGCCGCTCCCAGTGGGCGTCAAGCCTCGAGGCATTGGGGTTTCGGGTTTGGTGTATAGAGCTTGGGAGTTTGTAGGGTTTAGGGTGTAGAGCTTAGGCGTATAGGTTTAGGTTGTGGGTGTAGGGTTTAAACGTTTCGAGTTTAACAGGGTTCCGGCTACATATGGGATACTGCCCCCACTAAGCAACAGTTGGATCATAACATATAATGGAATTATGTAAGAAATCTTGATAGTACCGCTGTTACAGACTGGGTGGGGGCCAAGCTATATAGCTCTAGAAGCAGCGTCACATTGCCAACGTAAACACCTTGATCCTTGTTAAAAACCCGAAGCCTTAAACCGTAAACCCTAGGATGCTGCAGGGTTTAGGTTTAGGGTTTAGGGTTTAGGGTTTCAACCAGGTAGGCATATTCGACACACTAGGGTAGTGCTGTCCATAATCACACTAAGAGGAGAGAGTATGGACACCTCTCCATAACGTGGTTTCAAGACACAATAGGAAATTCGCTGAGGCTCCCCCACCCCTCCAGTGGTGCCTGGCCCAGTCACGGCCTACCGTCATCAATGAACTTCCAGGACTTCCAAGAGGGGCCGGTGAGCATGTTTTGGATTTTCCACCAACCCCCAGCCCCCCCCCCAGCCATCGCTTGCCAATTCCAAATGTGGTGCAGGTATGCAATATCCCTTACAATTATCTGATTACAACTTCGGTGTCTCCTTACCGGGCCCTTAATGCTACTAAGGCACCACACTACTACCCTCGCGCCAGCACAGATGTATAGTTTTCAGTTAAAAGCTCGAGCTGATTCCTTGGTACTCCATAACCTTAGGCCCGAAACTTCATAACTACACCCTCAAGAACTCTAAGCCCATACCTAAAAAATCCAGACCTGAACCCTAAGGTACCTGGGATATTCTCACAAATCCCTAAAAATTAAACCCTAAAACTCGAGGTGGGGTCCACCTTCAACCCTCCCACCTGCACCCCACCAACAAAGACGAAAGCTCTGAACGTCGTAGGGTTCAGGTTTTTGGGTTTAGGGTTTAGGGTTTAGGGGTTTAGGGGTTTAGGGTTTAGTTTTTAGAGGGGCTTACACTTCCAGAATGATGTCTTAGAAAATATGGCCATTGCTTTTAACTTGAGTTTGGGGTTAATGGTTGAGAGTTGAGGGCCATAAGGGCTCAAGTACTTTAATCTCAAAACCCTCAATTCCTGCTGCACATCCCCAATTTGAAGTATTGGACACATGGTCACCTCACCATACTGGACCCGACAATTTTCCCCGAACGTAGGAAAATCCCACCCCGCGCGGACTGAATGTCAGCATGTGAGAATACCTTTTACATGGAAAGCATTCATCCCCTCGGGGTTGGGGTTTACTGGGTTGCTGTTAAGGAACTTACACTAAGTTGATAGGAAACCCGATTTTTTACTGCATACTCATTTATGGTGGCTGAATTTGAATTCTGTGAAAGCAACCCAGTAAACCCTAAACACCATAAACCCTATAAACCCCGTAAATCCCAGGGTTTAAGGTTTCCGGTAGTCCTACACACCCTTCCAAAAAAAATCCCGCATTTGATTTCCCAAGGCCAGGAGGCAGGAAGAAACCATTGGGCGAGGCCAAGATCGGTCCTAAGCGACGGTGAGGGTTTAGGGTATGTATAGGGTTCAGGGCTTAACTTGCAGGACAGGGTTTGGAGCTTCAGGACACCCACAAAGGACCGTAATGTTCGAAACATGAGGTACGTAGAGTGGTGCAGCATTTCTATCGACAGCAGCACCTGATCTTGTGAACGCTGTTATGTCTTAGAGGCCACTGCGTTTTTGAAGCTGTAGAGATGTTCACGAATTCACGGCTTTTTCAAGCTTGTTATGTGTTCGCTGAGAGATCCCAATGGCTTCCCCGGCTTCAATGAAATGCCTCCAGGAAGTAATCTAAACACCAAGATATCTCAAGTCTTAAGCAGTACAGGGACCCCGAAGAAGAAATAGCCGGAAAGCCCTATGCAAAGTAAGGCAAACCATGTGACCACGGTCTACATTCGTCACCTGCCAACCGCATTTGAATCACCACGCACAGAGAAATTGCGAGCAGAAAGTTTCCTGAGACTGTTCTAAGGGTTCAGGGTTTGGGGAGAAACTTTAATTGCCAATATCCCTAAACCCTAAACCCCAAACTGCGATCCTATTAACATGCCTCTGCAAAAAGCAGAAGATCCCCACGGCCGGGGTCAAGAAAACCGAGCAGGTGAAGCGTCCCCATGATATCCCAAACCTTCATGAATCTAAGGGTCCACCTACCTGATAATCAGGTGCGTTCAGAGGGAAGGAGGGAGGGAGAGAGAGAGAGAGAGAGAGATAGATGCATTATATTATATGCATAAGGATATTTAAGGTTTAGGATCCATGTGCCCAAGAATTGGGTACTTGGAGTTGGGTACTAGTGGTTCTAGTAGTTGCAGTACCCAATCAAGGTACCCTAGGTTGAGAAACCTCAACGGGAGCTTCCAAAAAAAAACAGGATAGCCCTTGTATTTACCAAATACAAGAACCCTTAACATCCTCAAATCGCCTAAGCCCTAAACCTTAAGCCCTCAACCCTAAACCTTGAACCGCAAAAACCCTAATCCTTAAACCCTAAAACCGTAAACCTTAAACCCTTAACTCTTAAACCCTAAACCCGGTATAAGCCCTCAACTATAAACCTTAAACCCTACAGCCTACACCTTAAACCCTAAAACCCTAAACCGTAAACCCTAAACCCTAACCTTAAACCCTAAACCGCCTGTGTCATGAACTAACCATCTGCTACCAGGAGTCCGCCTACAACCTGATGACGCCCAAGGCCAAAAGCCTCTCCTTGCTTAGGGCAATTATTTAGGGTTTAGGCTTTAGTTCAGGGTTTGGGGTTTAGTTTAGGGTTTCGTGTTTGGTTTAGGGTTTAGGGTTCAGGGTTTTTAGGGTTCAAGGTTTCAGGGTTCAGGGCTTTAGAGTTTAGGCTTTAAGGTTTAGTTATTGCTGTTACTATTGTTCTTATTCTTATTCTTGCAGAATTATCGTTGTCATGGCTAGTATTTGGGGTTTAGGGTTTAGGGTTTTAGATCTTGAAGGCTTGGGTCTAGGATTGAAGGTTTAGAGTTTTGGGGTTTGGACTCAGGGCTAGGTTTGGGGCATAACGAGTTACTATATGTCGGGTATATAGGGACCTCGGACCCAACTGATTGCGGACCAAAGGTTGTTCCCTTTTTTGAATGAAATACAATCCCCCTAAAGTAGATAAAATACGGGGTCTATGGCCGGGGATCTTATTCTTGTTTTGTTCCATGTTCTATCTACTAAAGCCAGCCGGCCACGTGTTGAAAGCAAAAACCCTAAACTGAACCTGAACGCCTAAATCCTTTACACTCCCCCAAGCTGATATGGAAACCCATATGGTCCCCTCTTAGAAGGACTGTACTTATAGGGCCCTTTCTGGGTTTCCATGTTAATTTCCGAGAGTGTACCATAAGATTGAGGTTTTAAGGGAGCTATTGCTTCCAGCCCCGGGCTTTTGACTTCAGACGTTCGAGGTATAGGCCTGAAGTGTAAGCCGCAGCTGATGGGTCATTTCGAGTGGCGCCAGCCAAGCTAAAGCTAACCCCAATATGCCCCTAATATTACCGTAATATAACCCCAATATAACTACAATATGTCCCAATATAACCCTAAAAGTAACCCACTTGAATCCCCACTTGTAATGGCAACCATCCAACCATTCAAGTAGGTTCTTGAATGTTGTTCACGTGGCATGCCCTGAGCCCGAAATACACCCTAAACCCTAAACCCTAGACCCTAAACCCACAACCCTAAACCTAAGATCCAGGGTTTAGGTTTAGGGCTTAGGGTTTTTAGGGCATAGGGCTTAGGGTTTTTAGGGTTTAGGGCTGATCTCAGTTTCCTGTGTGGAATCCCAACACGCGCTCACGAATATCGCTGCGGAGCCATAAACTCACCGAAGGCTGCAGCGAATCTTACCTCATAAGCCCTTAGGTTTAGGGTTTAGGGTTTAGGGTTGGAGAAAACCTTGCACCTCTTGATATATCCGATACCCCCATAGTTGCAGGACAGTAGGGATCTTGAGTGGCGCAAGTTTTCCTTGCACTGCAGGCCCCGAAGGAATTCCGAACCCTCACCAAGCCCCATCTAGAAGCTAAGTTGCATTTAAACCAAGAGCTGTTCAGAGCTGGTATTTAAAGTTATAGTATTACCTACAGCCCAGGCACCTACCTTGCACCTTAAACCCTGAACCCCGAGACCCTGAAACTTACACGCTAAACGCTGAAACCTCAACTGGGCATCGACTCCCCTATGGTGTTGGAGATTCCTGAACTTTTAGCTCCCCTTATTATATTGATATAAACCATCCCTAACTCCTTAGCTCCCCCCAAAAGTATGGGCAGTCTAGGGTGCAACTAGGCGACTGGGAAAGCGCAAGTCTAAGGGATAGGCCAAGATCACCTCGGCGGCACCATTGTGGGGACTAAGGTTACGGCTTTAGGGTTAGGGTTTAGGGTTTAGCGTTAGACTTTTGGTCCTTAGTAGGAATTACCTCAGGTCCCTGAATGGTATCTAGGGATTATGTCGGGATACAAGAGGTTTATATAGGGAAATGTGGGAATTTTAATGCATAGACAAGATACAGTGAAACTGTTGTTTAATAGTTCGCTTTGGGGTTTAAAGGGCTTGAGACTTAGGACTTGAAGGAATAGAAGATACAATTAAAACTGCTACAAGGGATTACCCTAAACCCTAAACCCTAAACCCTAAATCCTATGGGGACTTCCCCCTTGAGGCCTTGGATTCTATAGCCACTGCCGGCATCCTGGCTACCCTCACAACAAATAGCATGGAACCCCATACGAGTAGCGTTTTTTGGTGGTTGAACATAGTAAGATTATGTTCCTTATATAAAATACTATACTCCAAAAGGCAGATATAATCTTACTCTATAATGGTGGGTACCATAGTATCCCCAAATAAAATACTACTCATATAACCCCACCTTAAAGAGAACAGTAGTCTTTGCGGGGCTTCAAGCTCCATGAAAATGCAGGGGAAGGTAGTAGACTCCATGAATCCTCGAACCATAGTGAACTTCGTAAAGGATCTTCCAAAGAGATTCTTTTGTAGTCCAGGATACGTCACCTAACAATTCCTACATATCCCAATGGTCCCTGTAGGGTATCCCGTTCTTGGAGAGGCCTTAATTTTTGGCCTTGTGAAACGCTACATTCGCAGTATATGAAAAGGACAGAATGCTGCACGCTTCCCAAAATTAGAGGTACCTTGTTTTCGGAGGTTCCCAGAATAAGGACTCAAGTATATTGGGGTCTACATTGGGGTAGCCCTATTTTGTGGACTACCTGCTAATTTTTTTCATACTCTAAATTCCTTAAAGGGGGATAATAGAGGGATTATATAGAGGAGTATTGTAGGGATTCTTGTGGAGATACTGGGAGTTTAGAGTATAGCTCATTTCGTAACGTGAAGCCGTAGCCAGCTCAGTGGCCCCGTCTTCTCCCGTGGTACGGAGGCGTTCGGCAGATAACTTCTCCCCGACACCTCAGAGACTCTCCACAAAATAGAGGGTCGTTGAAAGCATTACAGGGACATATTATAGGGTTTAGGGTGCATAAAGTTTAGGGTTTTGGAGCTTTGGGGTCTATAGGCGATGGGTTTAAGCACTGCGTGCTTTATCTGTACCCTGTACCCGCACGAATGGCAAAAGCCTTGTAAACTTTGTAGTTGCTTTGGGGGTTCTCAAAATGGGGCTCTCAGGGACGCTGGGGATAGTTGCAGTTACAAGAAAGAGATGACTAGGTCCTGCTAAGCATTCTACAGGGGTGATTTTCAGCACTACCCACCTGTAGGCCTGTAGGGCCTCGGGCCTTGGGATGAAGGGCTTACCTCAATGAGCAGAACATGCATCATATTAAAGGGACATTAAGGGGAACCCCAAACAGGGAACCCCAAGAATATAGTAGGAATATAATACAATATATAAGGACCCTGGTAGGTATATTCCTATTACATTCCTACTATATTCTTGGGGTTCCCTGTTTGGGGTTCCCGTTAAAGTCCCTTTAATATAATGACCTGTCCCGATGTGCTACAACATGCTATAAGCCTTTGCGTACCAGTGACGGTCCTTTGGCATTAGTATAGGGACCCCGAAAGGGACCAACAAATCGACAACCTCACAGAAACAAATTGTTTGCGGCAGGATGCAGATTCTGTTTCCAAGCCCCCCTTTGTTTGAGTCTGTAGGAAGTTGAACTTACAGGCGTAGGATTCAGAAGGTTTTTCGGAATTACGGATCATACAGGTAAGAAGAGGTGCCCACGCGGCACATGTACTCTAACGCAAGGAAACAGAACCTTGAATCCTAAACACCACCTCCCAAATTCTTAGCCGAGTGGTACTTTAAAAGCACCTAGGGTTTAGGGTTTAGGGCTTAGGATTCTGAAGCTATCATTAACCAATAGGTTCCTTTTACCACAGCCGGGGAGATCCTAAATTCTAAACCTCCTAAACCCTAAACCTCCTAAACCCTAAACCCATAAACCCATAAACCCTAAGCCCCCAAACCCTAAACCAATAAACCCTAAACCCATAACCCATAAATCCTAAACCCTAACCCTAGTCAAAAGCCTACCCGTAAAGAGCCTCAGCCTAGACCATCAGACGACAAGCAAGGATCTAAGAAGGGAATCTCCCAAATATATAGTCCCCCTTGAATAGATAGAATATGGGGTATATGGGGATCTTATTATAATATACCCAAAGCCATGTTCTATCTACTTAAGGGGGCCTAAATGGCTTCAGGGTTCTGAGTTTAAGGTTCGGGGTTTAGGGCTTACAAGATGCGAAGAGCAGGTTGGGGAATTAGGCTTTAAAATGCAAGGCGTAGGAGGCAAGACTGCACGTTTAGGAGTGGGCTTAAGATCTATCATTACAGCGTTTAATGGTAAATCCTAAGCTCTATACCGCGTGCAATACGCGAGGTCGAAAAAAAGTCGAAGGGGCTGTTGGCGCGCCCATGAGGGCCCAGCACTAGTAAAGTCCCCCTTCAATACATTCCCGGAAACTAACATGGAAACCCCAAAAGGGCCCTATAAAGACTACAGTCCTTCTAAAAGGGGACTATATGGGTTTCCATGTTAGTTTGGGGGAGTGCAGATAGAATATGGGGGTATATGTGGGAATCTTATTATGGTGTCAAGTAATTCCATATTCCATCTGCTTAAGGGGACTCTATGTACAAGAATCACGTGAATATCTGCTGCTACGGCCGGTGGACGCTGTCTACCGGGGACAGTCTTACGCAAGCTTTTCTTTCGACAGCAAAGGTTCCCATTGTAGTGTACCATAATATATTGGGAACATCTAATTTTAGAGGTAGGGGTTGTAATACCAGGGGGTGGAATGCGAAGAGATCGACCTGTTCAGTTCCAATTACGGGTCCTAAGCCCTGAGCCCAAAACTGCGAAACAAAGCTCTACACCTCTAAACCTGAATGCCTAAACCCTAAAAGCAGGTAAAGTAAACACACAAAACCCCTAAATATAGCCCAAAAGGCCATTATTCTACATACTTTTGGGGTTCACCTAGAGGGGTTTTAGGGGTCAACCCCGAGCCCTGAACCTCTAATTTCTTAAAATCGCATATAGATTCCAAGCCCGTGAATTCTTACTTCACTGAACTTTACATGTCTTGCTATACACACATGTAGGTACATCTTCATTCCGTTAAGAAGATCAACTTAACCCCGCCCACCGCCAAACCTTTGTGTTGAGGAGCGGTTAGCCAGGATGAACCCCTCGTCCGCCGAAAAGGTCCAGCTCCGGGTGCTCCCTGTCAAGCGGGTAAATGTTTAGGGCTTCGGGGTTAAGGAGATTTGGGAGATTTGGAAAAACTCTGAAACGCTTTCTATATGTCCCGATGGGGGAACCCTCAGCATCCTGCTAGCATCCGGGGATGCCTTAGTCGCGTAGGAAACGTGAACTAAAATACAGTACCCCAACATTCCGTCCGCTCCGAGCCGTTTGCTCAAAATGCGCAGGTTCTGTAGACTCTGGCTACGACAATATGAGCTGTAGTCTAAACTCCTAGTATCCCCCTTAATAGCCCCTATAGTAGTTCCCTATATCATCCCCTCTAGTGTAAGGAAACACAAGTGCTCGTACAAGGCCACGGGCGTTTTGGGGACGTGGGGACCTTGAGGGATTCTATATGTGACTTTTTCGTTAAGCTCCTAAATGAACCGAGTCCGTTCAGAAGGAGATAGGGAAGCTGACTTCAGATGGAGTTGAGTACTCGCGCAACTTCCAGAAGCTCTTTGAGAGGAGAGGCAGAAAGGGGAATCCAGGTCTTTCACGACTAATGCTAGCTCTGATGCAGCTCTTCCTCTTGCTTCTACTCCTGCTCCTGAACCCTAAACCCTAAACCATAAAACCCTAAACCCTCAACCCAAACCCTAAAACCCTAAACCCTAAGCGCAAACCCTAAACCCCTGACTCCTACCCCTACTCCAAGTCTCCTCCTGCTGCTGCTGCGGCCTGGCCTCTTCCTCCTCCTCTTACTATGACGACGACAAAGACAATGACTAGCACTCCTTAAGGGTCCAAGGACCCAAATAATAGGGTTTTAGGAGTATAATATTGATGGTATTTGGGCCCCAAAGCCCTATTATTTGGGTCCTTGGACTACTACTTGGAGGGTCAAGAGCACTTAGAAAGTAGGTTAATAATGGGGATAACTGTGGCTACTATATACTTAGTAAGCCCCCCTGACCCTCCAAGTAGCCCTATTAGCACTACAAGGGAAACTAGTATAGGCTTTAGACTTTTGGGTTTAGGGTTTGGAAGGAATGGAAAAGAAAATGGAGACTACTATAGGCTTTAGGCTTTAGGGTTTGGAAGGAATGGGAAAGAAAATGGAAACTACTATAATGGGTTGTATAGGGCCTAGTATAGGGATCCATTCCTTCATTCCTAACTATTAGCGGCACTGACACCGCTGACGCTACCAACACTACTTTTACTACGGACACTACTAACAAAGCGGAAAACTACACTGCGCGAAACTAAGTTACTCTACCCTGCACCTATGCTGATGCTGATGCTGCTGCTGTTGCTGCTGCTACAGCAGCTGCTGCTGCTGCCAGTATTGCTTGAATCAAGCTCAAAAACATGGAAGCATATCCCGGGAACCAGGGAACCAGTTCCAGTTTTCTGGAGTACATGAAGTCAAGCTGAAACATAAGCCATGCCTGCCATCGTACGTAAAACTTTAACCCTCAGCCCTAGACCTAAACCATTACCATACAATCCTCATCCCTAAACCCTAAACCCCAAACCCAACGCCACACCGCAGACCCTGACCTGAGCACGGAAACCCACACCTAAACTTACATTTGGTTAGCTGGGAAGGAAGGCATGGAGAAGAAAATGGAGACTACTATAGGCTTTAGGGTTTCGGGTTTGGAAGGAATGGAAAAAATGGAAACTATTATAATTAATGGGCTATATAGGGCCTAGTCTAGGGATCCATTCCTTCATTCCTAGCTAACCAAAGGTAAGTAAAGCCTCCCCCCGAGGTGGCCTAGGTAGTGGAAAGTGGCCACGGTCCGGGCCGAATCTGAATCCCAGAGATGTGCTATTCCATAGCTCCCACCTGGGTGATCTCAGGGTTTAAGGTACAAATACTACTTGGAGGCCCATGGGACTTAATAGTTACTTATAACTGGGATTATAACCCTACTTATAATTGGGGTAACCCCTATAAGCCCATTTAGGGAACTTATAACTAGGGTTATACGTCCCATGGGCCTCCAAGTACAGTTACATCAGGAATCCGAGCAAATTAAGTTTAGCTGGGAAGTGTCGAGGCCGCTAAACCCTAAACCCTAAACCCTAAACCCCTAAACCCTAAACCGTGGAGTGGGCTCCTAAACACTCAGAAGGATGTAGAAAAATGAAAAAACATGGGAAATTAAGGTGGAAACTGATTTTTTTGTAGTGGTTTGATGGGATTGTCAGGGTTTAGAGCTGAGGGCTTTGCATGTCAGGTCCAGCATCTACCTGGACCCCAAAAGTAGGAAAAATCAAAGCCCAAAACCCAAAACCCTAAACCTTACATACTCTTGTGGTTGAGGGTGCAGGCGTGGCTGGGTCCTCGACAAGCTTTCTTTAGCTGGCTCTGTGGGCAAAGCAAAAGGGGCCCAGTCATGCACACTATATGAACCATACTTGGAGGTTCATGGGACTTATTAACTGCTTATAACTGGACGTCTAACCCTACTTATAAAAAATCCTTTGAATGGGCTTATAGGGGTTACCCCAATAAAAAGTAGGGCTATAATCCCAGTTATAAGTAGTTACTAAGTCCCATGGGCCTCCAAGTAGTCTAAACTCCCAGTATCCCCCTTAATAAGCCCTGTAATGGTCCCGTATATAATCCGTAACATAACCCCCTTTAAGGAGTTTAGTTTAGACCCTAAACCCTAAACACTAAACCCTATATAATCCCCTATAGAAGCCCCCTTAAGGAGTTTAGAATCTAGCTCATACAGAGAATAGGTCTACGGAATGAGGACAACAAAGTTGAAGGGACTGGATTGAGGGCCCATGCATTCGACCTCAGGTTTGAACTTACTAGTTGTGTTTAGGGTTTAGGGTTTA
>CAJNIZ010046477.1:27023-40079 GCA_905231905.1 Symbiodinium pilosum | reverse complement strand
ACCCTATTCCCCAAACCCCAAACCCTAACCCCAAACCCTAAATCCTAAACCCTAAAACCCTAAATAGTGGCTTCCACTGTCTTCTCCATTATCCCCAAAATGAGCCCTATATAATCCGTATATCCGATAAGAAAGAACAAAATCATGGCCTCCAAGGCCTCGAGACCTTCCACCCCCGTGCCGTGGACATCTGCACCGGAACCTGAGATGATGAGGACTTAGGATTCGAATTTCAGGGCTATATAGGGTTTAGGGTTTAGGATTTAGGGTTCAGGATTTAGGATTTAAGGTTTCGGGTTTAGGGTTCGGGATTTAGGGTTTAGGATTTAAGGTTTCGGGTTCAGGGTTTGGGATTTAGGGTTTAGGATTTAGGGCTCAGGTTTAAGATTGAAGAATTTGGCCTTGAGGATGTAAAGTCACGGGTTTAGGTTTGAGGGTTGCAGACGATGAGGATTCAGGATTTGGGGCTGAGGATTTTGTACTTAGGATTTCGGATTCGGGCTTGATGATCGAGGGATTCGGGGATTTAGGAATTGAGGGTTTCGCCCTGAGAGTTGAAGCGTTTAGGGATCTAGGGCGTAGGGTCGGGGATTCATGGTATAGGTTTGAGGCTTCAAGAATTCAGGGATTTAAGGTTCAGGGTTTCAGGATTCAAGGTGTTTCAGTACTTTGGCATCCCTTATCTGGGGCCTCTACAGGAAACATCCTACTACATTTTGGACTATGCGCGGATGATCCTTGTTTTGCTGAAATCTCCGTGTAGGTCTAGGGTTCAGGACTCCCTAAACCCCCAAAGTAGGCAAAATAATGGCCCAAAACCCCTAAATATAGCCCCAAAGGCCATTATTCTACATACTTTGGGGGTTCAGGTCATGGTTTAGAATTCATCATCTACAGTTCAAGCTTTAGAGTTTGGGACTCAGGGCTTCCGCTTGAACTGTTGGGCTTACAGATGTCCGTCGAGGGTGTAACCCCGAACCTAAGCCCTAAATCCTAAACCCCTAATGCAAGACTTGGCATTCTGGCTTTATCATCATGGCTTCCTCTCCCCCAACCCTATGCGGCCCCCCCCCGAGGTTCTCACGCCATGGTTTAGGGTTTATTTTCAGGGGGTTACAATAAGTGGAACCTTTCGTGGTCAACGGCAAGGCCGGGTATTGGAGGACCACGAGGCTTACAAGGTTTAGGGTTTAGGGCTTACGGTTTACAGCCACACGCAGCTCGAGGCAGCCCTCTAAGACTGGCTCCTTTACTGGTTTGATATTACACAAGATCAAGATTTCCACTTTGTATGCCCTGTCGGTTCTATGATCACAAGTACAGAAATGTAACCCTTAAAGTCTCCTACCAACTAAATTATCCCATTCTCGGGTACATAAGGGTACATGAAAATCTGTTGGTCACATTTAATTCTAGGGGCGTGGGGGAGGTTGGATGGCCTCGCCTGGCTGACAGCCAGCCGCGGACGAGAAAATGGGGCGGAGCAAGCGCAAGACGATGCACCACGAGTTTAGGGTTTAGGGTTTAGGGTTTAGGGCTTCAAGAAACAACCCCCCTAAGTGTCCGTGTGCTCAATAGGGGTGGGGCTTAGGGTTTAGAACGTACTCAATAGGTGTGGTGGACCTATATACTGAATAGGGGTACCATGAAAGGCTATCTAGGGACGTACAGGGCTAGGGAGATGAGGGCATGTACAGGCATCTATAACGGAATAGATAGGGTTGAAAAGCTTATACAAAGCTACAAGCAGTATCCTGCGGGTGTCTGTGGATTTCTAGCGCTTACGGTTTAGGGTCCATGTACTCAACCCTTGGGTACTTAGGATTTTGGTAATAGCATTGGTAGAACAGGTTTTAAGACAGCATATGAAGTACAGTCATTTCCTACACAATTTAGTGGACGTGGGTTACTTGTTAGGGACTGTACTCAGAACTATACTAAACTACAAGACCCACTCCTGTGTCCACTGCTCAGGGTTCATGACTATAAGTCTCGCTAGCTCACTTATAAATCACTTAAAACTACCCATACCCTAAACCCTAAACCCTAAACTTTGAAGCTCCAAGTATCCCAAAATCCACCGCATGGGGCAAGTAGTCAGAATCTCTGGCAGACATCGTTGAAGCAGAGACCGGGCTAGCACCACTACGTACGCCACTGCGTCCCGACAAGACAAATAGAGGCACTGAATCTGAACCCCACACGAACGGCGTTGAAGGGTTAAGGTATATGGTTTAGGGTCCTCCTGTTCCGTAACAATTGCCTCGTAATGAATGGGAACAAAACCATTGAAAAGAACTACTGGTGGGTTGGGGATACAGGTAAACCCTAAACCCTGTAGAGCCCTGTAATCCCTATATACCCCTCTATAGTCCTGTCTATCTACAGGTAAACTCCAAACAGCGATGCAAGTAGCCACTCGCAGATGTGGACAGGGCTTGCAGCCGACTTGCCTGTCAAGGCTTTCAGGTTTTGGAGCTTTAGGATGCTAGGGTTTAAGGGCTTTTTAGGGTTTAGGGCTTAGGGTTTAGGGTTTAAGGGCTTGGGGTCTTAGAGCTTACCATAAGCCCAAAACCCTTAAACCCCAAAGCGCTTAGGGTTCTCGGGTTTAGAGTTTAGTTTAGGCGTGTCCTGAACCCAAGGATATGGGAGTCTCTCAAACTCACAAGGCCCTAAAGGACTCCAGGGACATGAAAGTTGGGAGCCCCAAATATAAACGTAGGGTTTAGGGTTCAGGGTTTCAGGCCACTATGTAAGAAATCCTGGATGGGGACTTACAAAAGGTGGTCCTATCCTATATTGAAGAGCATTCCTCCACTTGCATTCAGAAGCGTGTGCTACCCAAGAGCCCTGAAACCCGATACCACAAGTCCAATCACTCAAAACCCAAAACCTCAGCCCTCGTTTAGATTAAGGATATAGGATTATAGGGTTTAGGATTCGCCCTCCAAGCAATGTCTATCTGAGCAACAACCCTAAAGTGCGAACCTGAACTGCCAAACCCTGAAAAAAAACTCCTGAACCCTACTAAGCCTGCATGCCCCTATATCTCTCAGAACAAACCTGACAAGCAATCATTGCTTTGAACGCTGAGGGAGCCCAAATAATTCTTATTGAAGAACACACCTCAACCCATACAAGGAATCTCAGTATCACTTTGGGTATTTGGCTTTTTGAGCCCCTACACCCCAAAACTGAATTGGGCTCTCTGAGACTGCTTTTCAGACGCCTCCAGATTGAAGCAGTGCAGCCAAGCATCCTCGCTTACAAGAGCGAGGTTGTTGATTCACGCTTTTGGGGCTTGAATTTTGGGTTTGGGGGTCTCGGACTCAGAGTTAAAGGTAGGACCCTTGTAACAGTGGTGTAATAGGGACATAAGAGGACCCGACTATAATCCTTACTATCCCTTATGTCACTGTTACTGGGTGGGGTGATCCACCGAAGTCAAAGGTTTGGAGTTGGGAGTTGAGGTTGATGGCGTAGGTTCAGGGTCTAGCCCTTCCACAGCCAGGGTCCCTAAACCTCAAACCTTAATCAAACCCTGAAACCCCAAACCTTCCACTTCTACATCCCAATCAAAACCTAAAACCGCACAACTTTCAACCCTAAACGCTAAACCCCTAAACCGTAAACCCTGACAAAACCCCAACACACTAAGCCTTAGGTTTCAGAAGCTTGGAGCTAAATGGTCAAGATTCAAAACCCTCAAACCTACACCCCAAATAGGGTTTATGGTTTAGGGTTTAGGGTTTAGGGCTTAGGTTTAGGGTGTGTAGAGTCTACTGATACTGTGCGTCCATCAGACCTCTGCAGCCCAGAAGGATGAGTTTACGCGGCTTTCGGATCACTTTACATGGAGGTTTCCCAAAAATGAGCTTTTGTCTAAACTCCTTAAAGGATGGTTATTTTGGGGATTATATAGGGGATATATTGGGATAATGGAAAACAAAATGGAAACTACTATTTGGAGGGGTACGTTTAAAGGGGCTTATAGGCGGCTTCATAGGGGTTAAGTTATATATGGGTAATGCAATTATGGAGGGTTAAGGGTTTAGGGTTTCCCAAAATTAGAGGTACCTTTCTGTGGTTCCCCATAATAAGGATCATAGTATATTGGGGTCTTTCTTGGGTCTCCCTATTTAGGGAAACTACCATATCAAGCTGTAGTTGTAGAACAGGACGCGAAACCCTAAACCCTAAACCGCGCCCTAAACCGCGTACGCCCAACGCATACAATTACCAAAGCCCTGAGAATCAGGACCCAGACATGATCACTGATTCTCAGAAAGTATGAGATTAACCCAGACCCCCGATTAATAAACCCCCTCCCCTCAAAAAGGATTGTAATAAAGTTTCCTAATATTTAGGCCCTTAAAAGGAGTGGGGTTTATTTTCTCATAGGTCTACATTCGGGTTTATGTTTCCTCGCGTGATCCGGGTTCTCCTCCTTCTCCTCTGTACTGCTACTCATTCACCCTCAGCTTTTCTGCAGCTTAGGTAATCCCTTCCCCGTAAGATTACCGTAATATTAGATGTTGTCCTCCCCCTTCCATTGTATTATTGAATGATCCCGGGCCCGAAGATTATCTAGTAATGTGGGGTGGGGGGATGGGGGGGGTGGGGGGGCGGGTGGAATTTATTGCAAGACTTGTCTAGGGCTGCTTTTTAAGTCCTTTTAAGCTCCATGGACAACCAAAAGTTAACCAAATACATCACATGACCTAATTAATAACCGAATAGTTAAGCAATTGAGACTATGCAATTAATTAAACGATTGAATAATTCTTTAATAATTCCAGAACCCCCGTTCATTATTAGGATGCTCCTTCAACGTAGTTTTGCCCTTTTACAACTGCTCTTCCGGACGTTTACGCCCTGAATTCATTCTTGAATGTTAGGGGGGAAGCTTTTGCAATCATCCCTCAAGTAGTGACCCATCAAAAAGTAGGTAACTCTGGCTATGTGTAACCTCCAAGCATTTAGGCCGTGTGTGGTGCAGGAGCCTTCGTCAACACTACCACCCGCAACTGTGGACCGGCCCAACGCCGCGGCACCTCTTTCAAATGAGCTCTAGTCTAAACTCCTAGTATCCCCCTTAATAACCGCTATAGTATAGGGTTTGAGGTTTAGGGTTTAGGGTCTAAACTCCTAGCATCCCCCTTAAAAATGGATAATCAAATGGACAAGAATATGGAACATGAAATGGAAACTGGCATTATATAGGGGATTGTAGGAGTTATGGTCTAAACTGTTAATAAGCCCTATAATACTCCCCTATATAATCCCCTGGAGAACCCGCTGTTAGTAGTTTAGAGTGTAGCTCATATGGCAGGTAGCCCAAAGGTTTGGTGTAGGGTTTGGAATTTAAGGGTTTAGGGTTTGGGTTTAGGGTCTAGCATGTAGGTTCAAGGTCTAGATATAAACCCTGAACCCCTAAACCCCTAAGGCTTAATGTTGGGCTGTACTGTACTGGCGGCCCAAAAAAGAAGACCAGGCTTCTCTGAATGTAAGGCCATTACGGACCCTGGCAATGCATTAGCATTAGGGTGTAGGGTTTGGGGTTTTGAGTGGCTTTCGGATGATGGGGGTCTCCTTTACAGATTCTCTACGGGTGGTTTTGGGAAAGCTCTGTACCCAAACATTTGTGGTAAAGACACCACCACCCTAAGGTCCAAGTACCCAGTATTCGAGTACTTGGGATCGTGGTATAGGACTGTGGTACAAGTTTTAGGGACGGTATCAAGATCACATGCTGGGTGCCTAAACCCTAAACCTGAACAGCTCTTATACCTTCCTTCAGGGTGCTTGGATTGCTTAATGGGTGCATGGGGAAATTTAATAAGTGCTCGATCATGGTTTCGAAATGTCGGAAGTATACGCCCGTACTGTGCCCATAGCCCTTTCAAGAGTTACAGGTGTACAGAGATAGATTATATCTACATATTTCAGGTACGTACAGGATAAATGTATACATATGTTACATATGGGTGCCTAAATTCCTTTTCCAAAACCCTTCAACCGCTGCGCCTTTTTGCGGAGCTTTCGCAATCTTTCGCGCACCAAGAAAGAAACCCTGCAACCCTGTGTTGAGAACTCGCTATACACAAAAAAAAAACAGGAATTTTAGAACCGTCCTCATATGAGAATCACGAGGCCCGTATTTCTAGCCTTGCAGCCTTACATGAGCTATAGTCTAAACTCCTAGTATTCACCGCAGTAACCCCTATAATACTCCCCTATGTAGGCCTGTGCTCACATCTTCACGAGGGTATGGTTGAGGACTTAGGTTCCCAGAAGTAAGTAGAACAACGACCCTTTTGTTTTTAACGCGTTTGGGGCCATTGTGTTACCCCTGTCTGCGGCCAGGTACATCATGGTACATCTTCAGCTCCCCAACTAAAAACCCCTAAATCGTAAGGTCTAAACGGTAAATCCTAAACCCTAAAACCTACACCCTAAACTTTAAACTAACCCCTAAGAAGCAGAGCACACTTGAGCTTGTTCCGCAGGCAGACTGCATCTCATTTAGGCGCACGCAAGAGCTTGTCGAACTCCTGCTGCGATGCTGGGTTGCTGTTACGGATTGAAAAACAGGCCATAGGTTTGCCCTATTGCGGGAACTTAACTGAAGCCAGGGAGGGTAGGGTGATACGGGCAGACAGGAGGCGAAGGAGGGGGGAGCCTCTAGGAAAGGAAGAGGGACGAGGGGGCCAAAAAAAACAAAAACAAATAATAACAATAAAGTTCATGGTTCTTTGGCCCCCCTGCTCTCCCTTTCCTAGAGGCTCCCCCCCTCCTTCCCCTCCTGTCTGCCCGTATCATATATAACTGCCTCTTATACAATTCCCTTACCCTTTCTTCTTGCTTAGAGAGAGAGCTTCGCCTCAAAAAGTCATCTCGAACGTACTAATTTATATCCTCATATGGGAGGTTCCCTAAACTACTGTTCCCGAATTATATAGGGACCCGTATTATAATAGGAACCTAAATATAGGACCCCGTATTGAGAGTAAGATAGGACAATCCCCATACACAAAACAAGCATAAAACATTGCATTCTCAGAAACCGAAAAAAATGGGGCCCCCAGGGCAACGCTTCCTGGAACTTAACATACCATAACAAGGGCATACAGTAAAAGTAGGGGTTCCTTATTGTAGTGACCCTGAGCTAAACCCTATATACACCTCATTACTGTATATCATTAACTTAACTTAAGTTCTTGGATTCTCAGGAATCAAATGCCACCAAAACTTACCGGACCGGAATAGTGTTCAGCCTGTCATTAGTAGAGGGTTTGGGGGGTTTGAGGTTTGGGGTTGAGGTTGTGGGAAGGTATCAAGATACAACAGAAGTAAATTAGCTTACGGCTAGGTACTTTCAACTGTTGTATTTTGGAGTTGTCCTAGGGCTGCGGCTAAGGAAAATGGATTAGATTGAGGTAGTAAGTGACCCCCTCATTTACTAGACATCCATATTATGGTAACTTAATAAGCTCCTCGAAAACAACCCAAATGAGCGATCTGCATCTCCACAGTGTTGCAGGGGATCAATCCAAAAACTTGGTTGCCACTTGCTCGCAGCCCTAGGGCTCCAAATGGCCCAATGTAGGTACTATTTATGGACATTGGGGCCCAATGCAGATATTATTTATAGACATGGAGCCCCAGGGCAGGATTCAGTGCCGCCTTGACAGATTCGGCCGCGCGGAGCTCTTGAGTCGAGGAGGGTGGCGGGAGGCAGCGGAGTGTCTGCCCTGGGTCAAGAGTTCCCAAAGGGTCCATGTACCCAATAATTAGGTACTTGGGTTTTGGGTAATAGTTATAATAGTACACGTTTTGGGTAAGCATATGACTATTAGGTACTTGGACCCTTAGGAGTTTAGGATTTAGGGTTTAGGGCGGGGTTCAGGGGTTTAGGCTGTAGGGTTTAGGGTTTAGGGCGTAGGGTTCAGGTTTGGGGTTTGTGGTGTAGGGTTCCGGGTTTTGTCTGCCCTGATTGGAGGCTCAATGCGCATTAGTATATGCGCAATAGCAGCCCCAGATCTCTTCATCGTTGTCCTACTAACGAACTCTTTCTGACCCTCCAAGTGGGTTATGTATTTTTTGGCGTCGCTTTGAGGATCATATCACAGTAACGTTCGAGGGGCTCCCCTGCTGGACCTGCTACAGGGCACAAGACTTGTCCACAAATGTGCTTCCAATCTTGGAAGACATGCCATTTGGGCGCGGAGAAGAACCCGCGTACATCCGGTTACATCCCTATATTTGCCCTCGCTACCTGTCCCGCTCTCCATCCAACCCTGAATAGACTTGGCACTAAACCCAATGCACTCCAAGCTGATTGTCAGGATGGTATGAAGTAACAATAGCAGAATATGGACATTGGTCCTTACGGGGGGATATATCAGAGACTATACTTCACTACAAAAGAAACTCCGATGTCCACCCTTCGTGTTCCCTTGGTACCCCTAATACTGACAGTAGCTCATATGAGGGCTTTGCAAAATGAGTCATTTTGCGGTAGTCCTTACTTGCAGATTCATGAAAATACCTATTAGTTGGGTTCTACTTAGCCTTATAACTGGCAACCCCAGCTAACTACCCATACATCATGCATCTTGAAGTAGAGTATTGAACCTAGATGACCATAGCATTCGGGGGCTACACCAAGGGCTTTGTAATGCCTAATTCCGACCTACAACTCTCATCTTGGAACCCTGACCCTATGGTGAACAGACTCCGGGGTAGGTACTACTTCTAGATACTATAGTTATAGACTGTGAGCCAACGTAATAACCGTTCATAGATTTTCGCGCCCGAAGTAGGTACAGTGCATAGACTCAGAGTCCCGGAATACGCAGCCTAAGCACGCAATGATCCACCCAGGCCACCGGCATCCCGAAAACTCGTAACTCTTCAAACCAAACAAATCCCTAACCCTGACTGCCTAGCACCCTTAAAAAGGCACAATGCCTGTAGAACCCACGAAAAAAAAACCTAACAGAGCCTACACGCATTGAATCTGACACCCGAAGCTCAAGCACGGCAGGCCTGCCCGATTCAATTCCGAGCTGATTTGGTCCTGCAAGCTTCACAGAAAGAAGCTTTAGTAGGGATTGCAGAAGGCCTCGGGATTTATGGTTTAGCGTGGGGTTTGGCCGAGGCATAAGCAGGGATAAATGTGCTAAGGGTCCAGCCTGAGAGCAGGCACTGGTTGCTGGAACAACTGGCACTAAAGAAAGCTTCTACCACCCAGCCCAAATTGACCAAGGAATCAAGAAGCATATGCTCAGCATGTATCCCTGTGGCGGAATTCCTTTGGTTCCAAAATACGCACTACGTAGGTACGTTGACCCTGCGGGAACGGACCCTCATTTACTGTCAGCATGGGGTACAAGAAAATCCGGTGGTGCATGCTTCCCGCAGCTTTGGGTCTTGATTGGTAAGTGCAGTACACTTTGCAGGGATTATGAATGAGGACCTTGAGATGTTGGAACGTATACAGACGAAAGGCATGTGGCTCATTTGACAAGTACCCTTCAACATCTGAGGGTTTACGGAAACCTCGTGCTGTCATATATCTTTTGGTACGCGTGTTGACTTTGAAGGTATGTGGTCGGCACGCATGTAGCGAGTAGTGCTGAAGTGTTGTGGTTGAGGGTCTGAATTGAGGAATGACTGGGTCTTGTAGTTCAAGAACTTAAATCAAGTTACTATAATAAGGGAACCCTATCATTCACGATATACCCATCGTATGAATAATATGGTTAGAGGTTTCTTCACAGCGACCCAGATGAGGATTGCATGTTGGGCTTTGGAGTTAGACGGTTTAGTCTTTAGGGTCTGTGGACGTGGGCTTTGCAAAGAAGGGCGTAGACTTGGGAGTTTAGGGTAAAAGTGAACCTGTCTACCGCTGGCAAGTAATGACACACTTTGACTACCAAGCATGAGCGTGAAGCTCCTACATAAGCGGCATGAACCTCACAGTTTATCATCCCTAAACTCATCAAATCCGCAATGCCCAGCGACTACTGCCTTCAACAATGAGATGCATTCGCTTTGCCAGAGCCTGCGTGACAGTGACAGTATAGGAAAGACAAGGAAGCCTAGAGTTTAGCACGATGGGAAGAAACTGGTCGGCAATGCTCTCTCCATCTTGCAGGGACATAGGACTTTTGTGGCTTGGGCTGTGTGACCTTACCCCAAACCATAAACCCCAAACCCCAAGCCCTGAACCCTTTGCCCCCACACCTTAAACCCCAAACCCTAAATCCCAAACCCCAAACCCTAAACTCCAAGATGTTGTGTTAGGCTTGCAGGAGCAGGGCAGCACGCTTCAAACTTTTGGCGCCGGGATTGGTACATATTTTGGGTTTAGGGTATAGGATGGTATTGGGTTCCGGGTTTACGGTGTAGGCCCCTACATAATCCCCCATGAGCCCCTATGAAAATCCATGGTCCATTCCATGTTCCGTTGTCTCTAGTAGTTGCCTTTTTACTATTCGGGGAATAATCATCCTAACCACCAATAGTAGCTTCCGCAGTTCTTCTCCATTATCCCCTAAAGAACTCAGTATATATGATATATGCACACACACACATACCCCGGAACCCTAAACCGCTTTACATCCCTATGCTAAATCATCTTAAGTGGCACCATTGCTTCTTTTTCTGGCTGCATCGAAGCTTGGCACGTACCCAGCTCCTCGCCCTTGCTCATCTAAGCTAAGCCCTCATGGTTTAAGGGGTGTGGCACTTCACATAAGCAATGCCCTTATGGGGTTTAAGGTGTATAGTCCCCCTTAAGTAGATAGAATATGGGGTAGATGGGGATCTTATTATAATATGCCCAAAGCCATATTCTATCTACTTCAGGGGGACCATAGCATTCAGGTATAAGGTAGGACTGGCAGAGATGTCTGGGATCAATGGTGTAGGGATGGTGGGCACCATATGAGCCAAAGTCTAATCTCCTAGTACCCGCCTTAATGACCACTATAGTAGTCCCGTATAGAATCCCTTATATAATCCCCCTTTAAGGAGTTTAGACTATGGCTCATATGAGGGACATCAGCAATGGATTGTCTTCAGTTCCTATAAACCCTAAACCCTAAATAGTAGTTTCCATTTTCTTTTCCATTATCTCAATATACCCCCTATATAACCCTATAATCCCTATATAACCCCATATTCTGGATCCGCAGAGCACAGCTTAAAGTGTGTCTAAACCCTAAACCCTGTAAGGAAACATGACCATACGGACTTGAAATGGGGTTCCTCAAGCAATTAGAGAACTAGAGGCCGTTTGGGAGCCCAGGGGAACAGAGGATTAAAGAGGGATATTGCAGAGTTTTTTTTCAAAATTTCTACAGTTGTACTCTTGGACAGCCCCCCGTGTATAGCCCCAGTGCACTACAATCCTAATTATGGTGACCCCAGAAAGGGAAGATCTGTTGGATCTCGGATGTCTCTTCATCTGCAGCTCGGCATTAAGGCTGGTGGGATCTTGCCTACATTGCTAATCCGTAAATTCGGGGAACAAATACCCCACCCATGTCATAACATCAGCATGGGTGACTGTATGACACTGTTTGACGGAGATCGTCGTATGAGTCAGTGACGTCATTACGGTGCTGATGCTGCTACTACACAGGGCTACTGTTTTGCCTTGCGTATGCTGCTGTGTGAAGACTGTACTAGTATTGCATAATACAAGCATGGGTACTATCAACTCCAGCTTTGCTGCTACCACAAGCCCTAAACCCTAATGAAACCCTAAACCGGCAAACCCAGCTTTCGTCAGACGCGGTCAGCCAAGACCGCCACGCGCTTGAATCTCACCTTGGAGACACAGACTCCAGAATTCCAAGCCCTAGAAGAAGGTATAGTCCCCCTTAAGCAGATAGAATATGGCTTTGGGTATATTATAATAAGGTCTCCATATACCCCATATTCCATCAACTTAAGGGGGACCATAATCATTCAGAGAATTTTAGGAAACAGTCCGTCACGTATGGCTGAGGGGTTTAGGGTTTAGGAAATTTTGCAAGGATAATGGACCGGTGTGGGTCCCTGGCCGACTGCGGTCTTTTTCAGAGGCCTTGGGGCGTCATGAAAGCTTTAAAAGGCAAGATTCCAACGGCTAAGGCCAAAATGGATTAGAGATCATCCATCACTGGAACAACAGTAATACCTTCCCCCCAAACTCCCAATATCCTATACCATACCACAATGGGGAATATTCAATATGAGGGGGTAGTGGGGACCTTGGTCTCTTCAAAACCTTGCTGCTTAAACCCCAGGGCCTGACAACTTCCTCATGGAAGCTAACATGGTGCCCTTTTCAAAGGACAGCGGTCTGCATAGGGCCACGCTAGCATGTGCTTGCATGTTAGTTTGCGGAAGAGTAACTCCTTTTGGGGTTGGGTTTTTTGCTTCAGCCCTAAACCCTAAACCTCAAACCGGATTCTACACTGCTTTGAAGACTCCAAGACCTGTCCTAGGGCTTGGCAAGCAGTAAGATTATGTTCCTTATCTAGAATACTGTAGCCCAAAGGAGGATATAATCGTCCTCGATATTGGGGTCTATAGCATCCCCAAATGGAATACTACTCAAATACCAATGTCTGTTCATGGGTTGTTTGTCAGGCAATCCCGCCTCAAGGCCAGCCTCCGTGAAATAAGGCTGGGCGCTGCACTAAAATCGGTCAAGAAGGCAAGCGGCCCAGGCGCTGTCATTACTAATCCGCTGGGAAGCACCGAAAATTCCTGAGGCCCATTCCCTGGCTCTACACTGTGTGGGCCGCTCCCAGATGCAACTGCTACAAGCTGAGTGGCTCTCAGTTAAACGCTACCTGCAGCATGTACTGCATGACCGGACATCCTATGTGGCTGCATGACACCTGCTGCCAGAGGGGATAAATCATGAGACCTGCTCTTGCAGCTCTCAGACGGGCCCTACAGGCTGTACGTCAAAGACAGCTTGTGGTTCTAGCAGCTGCTATGTGGAGTACATGCTGCCATATGCAGGAAGACAAGGGCACACTGCCGCGTTCC
>CAJNIZ010046477.1:13369-26701 GCA_905231905.1 Symbiodinium pilosum | reverse complement strand
TACTTTATCGCGCACACACAGGGTCTAGGTAAACACTTGTTGCTCAATTGAAAGATTTTGGGCTCCCGGAACAAGCTTGCTGTATGAGTTGCCGGGGTGCTTACAACTATCTCGTTTCTTGCAATCAGGTAACCATAAGCAAGACTTGAACCCTAAGTGCGTGCCTAAACTCCATGCTAAATCGAAGGGTTTAGAGGTCATGCTTCTAAAGGCGAGAAGTTTAGCTGGGAGTCTGGGCTATCTAGAATTCCTAAGCTGGTTTTTTCTCACCTGGGGTGTTGCAGTCTCTATCGCAATGAGGGCCCGAAACCCCAGACACTGAAACCCTAAACCTTGAACCCGGAACCATAAACCCTCAACCGCCTCCCAAAGGAGTTTGAGCAAACTTAAGTATAATCATGGAAATAGAAAAGACAGGAGAAGCACAGGGTCTAAAAGATGGTTTTGTCCTCCGTTAAATCCTGTTTGTGTATAGTTCCCCTTAGGTAGATAAAACATGGAATTTCCCATATCAAAACAAGATTTTCATAGATTCCATATTCTAGCTACTTAAGGGGCTCTGTATGGATGTATATGTATAATATATATATATATTTATATATCTATACATATATATATATGTGGGGGTGTTCAAAATACAGGGGGCCCCAATTTCAACCCCAAAATGATGTAGTCCTTAGTATCCCCAAACCCTCAACCCCAAACACTAAACCCTCAACCCTAAACCCTAGACCTTAAACCCTAAACTAAGCCCGAAACCCTAAAACCAGACACGGCCCTAACCGCCGAGGTTGCGGCCAATTTTCTGAGAGCCTGGCTGCACGTGAGTTGAGTTTTGCTCTAACCCCTCCGAAACCTCCGGTAGATGGAATTATGGTCCATTTGGTCTATCCTAGTAGTAGGTGCCCTATCATAGTGGGGACCAGGAAAGAGACCATGACTTTGACAATCCATGGTGCATGGAGGAAATCCTGCACGACTCACCTTTCCCGAAGTACTGTAATTACCAGCAGGGGGGGTGCTATGTAGGGAAGTGAATGACTTCCTCCACCCACATTATCAAACAGACGCGTGTTTCCTGTCATCCGGTGCTTAGGGCATGAAGTAGATGATCGTTTTATTTGCCAAGACATCGTATGAAGCACTTTACCTTGCATATGAAATGGGAGCTTCTCATATTATCCCCAATCAGGACTCCCAGTAATCCCCTTATGCATCCCAGCATTCTTAGCTGCCATCGTTTTTGAGAAGCTCCCGGGTATGTTGTCCGCGCATACCCAGACTTGCAAGACGCAATGTTGCAATGCATGCCCTTGACATGTACAGGTAACGTACCCAATTTTCATCTCCTTTCAGAAGTCTTGGTCAGGGTAGGGGCCTATTGGATTGGAATAGGGTCTCGGGATATATTTTACTACAGTTATAAACGGATTGGCAATTCTTGGGACCTCTGCATTATTTGCCAAAAACTTGGAGGCCCTAAAGATAGCATTTGGGCTACCCCATCCCGGCCGGGGCACTTGGGAATCGATGGACATGTGGGGATCATTAGGGGCCTATGAGGCCCTCCCTGGAAGGCCACACATCATGTATGAGAACCCCCCCCACAAGTCAAGCGGAAACCCTCGGACCTACCACACCCCTGATATAGAGGAACGAACAAGGGGGGCATGCTAGCTTTAGTGATCATCCAACATAATCTAATCCCAAAGCGATGCGTGATAAAGAAGAAGACTCAAGCCCGAACCCTAAATTTTAAGCACGACTTGAACCCCAAACCTCAGACCCTCAACCCCTGAACCACGAAACTTCTAAACCCTAAGCCGAAAATTCACACAACTGGCTGGCACCACCCTAGGTTGGCATGGATTTGCGTTGGGCCTCCGGCATCTCACACCAAGTGCATACACGAAAGGTAGGTTGCAGGGTTGTGTTCGGGCTGTAGGGTTTAGGTTTCAAAGGTTCCCTGACATAAAGTACATGCTAGCCCCCCCTAAACCCTAAACCATAAGCCCTCAACCTAAACCCTAAACTCCTCCTCGGGCAGGATTCTGATAAGCTTCAACTTCAGGAATGACATGGCAATTTCCAGAACAAGGAGGACCCCAATACACACACCAAAATATCTAGGAGGACCCCCCACCCTGTAATAGTGACGATATGGATTAGGGTCCTCTTATATTCCTATTATACCACTATTACAGGGCGGGGGGGTCCTCCGAAAATATTCTAATCTTTTTTGGAGGGACCCCCCAAAAAGTACCCTGATGGAACTTTCTCATGTTCTGTGTTGCACAACTGGCAAGGGCAGGCCTGCACCCTTCGTTGCTTAAGTCTGCTGTAATAGGAGATGAATGGAACAGAAAATCGAAGCTACTCATCGGGTAATTCCCAAAATTAGGGTCCCGTTTGGAGCCCCTGAAAATGAGGTGCCGTAATATCATATATATAACTGACAGGAGCCCATCATTTTGAGAACAACCTACATAACTGCGGACTATATCGGGGCTACTACAGGATCCATTCCTCCATGCCCTACTGACAACCAGAATAGTTCCGCACATTGCTCTGGACCTTCTGGAGTGCTTTGAACATGCAACCTTCACCTGCTCGGCACCGCTATACCATCGTCACATATCCGCTAGACATGCGGTTGAGGGTAGTAGGGCCTAGGGTAATGGAGGCTTGACAAAAATGAAGGAAACCACCATGTTACTCGGTGGTTGTAGGCAATTTTCTAGGGATCCATTCCTCAGCTCCCTATCACTATCTACAGCAAGTAAATGGACACTGGCTATGGCTGCTATGACTACTGCTCTCCTATCACTCGGGCTACTTCATACTCACCAGTACTCTCATTGCGATCCAGTATGCTGCTGAAGGTTAAAACCGCAGATAAACCTGAAAACCCTCTAACCCCTGAGACATTAAAGCCCACAGTGCCGCAAACTATGCAAGAGTGCTGTAACTACTTCGAGAGCTTCCTTTCCACGTGCGTGACATCATCCCCTAATACTAATCCCATTCTACCATCCCTAGAGCCTATACCCTAAACCTTGGGTCAATCCCCCACCCAGTAATGGGTACCACAAGGGACTATTGTAGGTATATTAAGGCCTTGTTAAGTCCATATTAAGGAGCTATTACTAGAGGGGGGATTGACCTAATAATTCCTCTATGTATATATTTATATAACTATAACTTGCTGGCGGTTTGTAATAAGTAAGGGAATATAATCCCTATGTGATATATTTCGCTCTTCCGTGTCAAGTCCCAGTAAGCTAACCCTAAACCCTAGTTGGAGGGTCATGGGAACTTCGTAAAGAGGTTAATAATGGGGATACTTGGGGATGTTATTTGACTTATAGGGGATATTATAACCTACTTACTAAGTCCTCATGACCCTCCAAGCCCCTAAACCCTAAACCCCTCAACCCTAAGCTCCCAACCCCTAAACCCCTAAACCCCTAAACCCCTACACTCTAAACCTATTCAAAGAATCAGTTGCGATATGCCCTGCCACTTGCAGATGCCTGGCCTGCGCTCTCCGGCTGGTCCGTCGACAGGAAGCCTGCACCCCAGAGGGTCCATGTACCCCAAAATTAGGTGCCTTAAAAGAGATATATAGGGTTTATGGTTTTGGGATTAGGGTTTAGGGTTTTGGTTTAGCGTCCATGTACCCCAAAATTAGGTCCCTTTAAAAGGGGGGTATAGGGGTATATAGGGTTTAGGGATTAGGGTTTAGGGTTTAGGTTTAGGGTCCATGTACCCAATAATTAGGTACTTGGCGTTTGGGTAATAGTCATTCTAGTACAGGTTTTGGGTGAGTATATGATTATTAGATACTTGGCACCATATGCCATAAGGATATACAGAAGTTAAATAGGGGTTATCTAAGAATTGTCGAGACGTCTAGGGGTTGTAGAGGCAGGATTTTGGGGTTTGGGGGGTAGAGGAAGGACTTTGGGGTTTGGGGGGGTCAAGCGGGTTTAGGGTTTAATGGTTCGGAATCTACATGACTGTCAGGGTTTGGGATTTAAATGGGTTTTGTGTGGAAAAAACAGAATTACCTGCCCATGTGGTGGTTCGTGAAATCATGGTCCCTTTTGAGCTCCTGTTGTACTAAGGCCCCGAACATAGAGGGTAGTCACACAGGGACCATGATCTTGACAACATCCAATGTAGCCAGCCTTGTCATGACGTGGTTGGCTGTTAGCAGGGCATGAGGGATTGCACCAGAACATGGAAGCTACTGTGGGGTTTGGAGGCAACTATGGAAACATTATATTTGGGTATTATATAGGGGCTGCTATAGAAATCCGTTCCTCCACGCCGTACTTACAACCAATAAACAGAGCAGTTTAGGGGTTTGGGTTTAGATGGGTCAGGGCATGCAGGTTTGGGGTTTAGATGGGTTTGGGGTTTGCAGGTTTGGTGTTTGGATGGGCTGGGTGTTGAGAGGCTCTACCACGCAGTACAGGGCTCAGGGCTTAGGGGCTTGAAGTTGACACAAATTTTAAGCACGGGAAGCGAGAAGCCAGCTGAGAGCTTGAAGGGGTTGCTAACTTGAAAACAGCCAGAACGGCAGGCAAAACAGATGAGCAGTAAACAAAAAGTTCCCCCTTGACTTCAAGTAGGTCCTTCCTGCCTAAACGGCAACATGAACATAACGCAATGTGTGTGGAAAGGGGGCTACCCACTCACTCACTCACTCACTCACTCACTCTCTTTCTCTCTTCCTCGCTTGTCTCTGTGTTGAACACACTGCGTGAGCAACAGAAGACGTTAGACAGGATGTATCCGTCAAAGGACAAGAGGCGATGCGAAATGCTCAAGGCCAATCCCCCTGCAATACGTACCATGGGTTCCTTCATGTCTCTAGCTCTCTCACAAGTGAAGTGCAGCCCGTGGAGCTTCGGGTTGCGGCTTGATGTCTTTGAGTTGCTGGCGGTGCGCCTGCATGTGAACTATCTCTATCATCAACTTCCTTTCCGAGCCACATACTCAAAAACCCACGAGCCTCACCTGAGTTCAAAGAAGTCACCTCCCTACAAAAATTGGAATCCGAGACGTGGCAAAACCCTAAACTGCCACTTGAGTAGTGTTTTTTGGTGGTTGAACCTAGTAAAACAATATTCCTTATATAAAATACTATACCCAAAAGGAGGATATAATCTTACTCTATATTGGGTACCATAGTATCCAAATAAAATACTACTCACTTGAATTCGAACATTTTCATTGTGGGGAGGGCCTGTGCTCTTCTCGCAGCCAAGGGCAACGTTGTGGAGGCAACCTCAACTTACTGGTTGTAAGCAGGAAGTAAGGGACAATAATCCCTACATAAACCCTATAATCAGGGTTACTTAAATTAGAAAAAATAATTCCCAATTTCAGGCAATTTTGATACTCTTCCCTGTATAAACCACCATTTAGATCCCACATTCCCCTATTTCCCACTAAAAACCCAGTAGGTCACAAGTTGTTCCACTGCAGGGCTTAGCCTTCCTGGGCACTTGGGGATTTCGAGTTCAGGGTTTAGGGTATCCCTATACTAACCCTGCAAAGCACCATCGTAATCCCGGTAGTAACTTCTGTACATATCTGTATGTGTACATATCTATTGATTTGGCGTTCAGGGCTCTGTATTTAGGGTTTAGGGTTGAAGGTATATCAGCCAATCGTACCTGGGGTCGTAAGTAGGATGGCCCGCAAAAGTTCAAAACATGTAGAGTTCGCTTGGAGGGTGTGGCTGTGGGGTATGGAGATCATAAGGGTGTATGCGGGTTTGAACCCTAAACCCTAGACCCTAAAAATCACAGTTCAAAGGCTGACGCCTGAAGGGGCTTGCGTCACAGAAGGCTACCTGTCCCCCAACTTGCCACGAGAATAGCAAGACACTTCCATGCAGAAAGCTGCTCAATGGCGCACTAGTGATTACCAAAAACCGGGGCACCAGAGCCCTGCGATAACGGCTGAACGCTCTGCTTTAAGCGAACGACTAAACATGACTTTTCCAAGACTAGAGGCGTCCCCATTATAGAACACCAAGTGGCAGCAGCCTTGCTTTTGGGATTGCCAAAGGGGAAACCTTCTTGCAGCGAGACCCTCATGCTCTGCACGAGCCTCACGGAGTGGAGGGATACACGCGATAGAA
Source organism: Symbiodinium pilosum (assembly GCA_905231905.1). Classification (NCBI taxonomy): domain Eukaryota; class Dinophyceae; order Suessiales; family Symbiodiniaceae; genus Symbiodinium; species Symbiodinium pilosum. Next base: position 20,544 of record CAJNIZ010046477.1, on the reverse strand, counting down.
CCCCTGTGACATATCATAGGAAGCCCTCTGAAGGCCGTGACGACCAAGTTGTGACGAGCTGAGTCCTCATTGGCCACTATGCTTCATATTCTGTGTTGGGAAACTTGGACAATAAAACACCCAAGCTTCAACCCCTGAACCCTAAATCCTAAACCACAGATCCTACACTCAAAACCCTCAACCCTAAAACCTGAGCCCTAAACCCTGCAATCCCATTTGCCTTGATGTCTAACAGTACTGACCCTAATTCATGGACATGAGCCACTAAACTCTAGGTAAATGGGGTTTAAGGTGAAGAGTCCCTAAACTCTAAATCCCTAAACCGTGGTAAAGAATCAGCCAACGATGACCGAGGGACCCCTAAACCCTAAAGCCTAAACGAGGTTATTGTCAGCCAGGACATGCCTCCACTGTAGCGCATCCCCCGGCCCTAAACTAACAGGGAATCCCCAAAATGAGCTATAGTCTAAAAGCTCTTTAGAAGAGGGTTGTATTGGGGATTCTGGGGTTATTAAGGCAGATGCTAAGAGTTTACGTAGACTATAGCTCAAATCGCTGGTCAAGGGTTTAGGGTTTAGGGTTGATGGTTGTGTAGGGAGTATGTGCAGGATTGATAGGAATGTACGATGGCTGCCTAGAGATGTACAGGGTTTATGAAGCTGTTTAAGGTGCACTCTGCAAAAAAGCATTCAACGTAAATCCTTCAAAACCCTGAGCCAGCACCCCAAACCTGGAACACCACGCTGAACCCCGCACTAGAAACCCTACAAACCCTAAATACCCAAGACCCCACCCTAAACCCTAAATACCCTAAACCCTAAACCCCTAAACCCTAAACCCCGTATAACCTTATATATATATATACAAATATACTCAATTATAATGTAGGAGTTTCCATTTTCTTTTCCCAGTTCGCATCCCGGTGGCAGCGCACAGCTCTCGTGGCCCAGGCAGGGCTCGGGAGCTCTGGGAAGTACCTCGGCTTAGCTGAGTGCTTGGGCTTTTGGGTAGTGGGGTTAGGGTCTAGGGGTTAGGGGTTAGGGGTTTTAGGAGTTTAGGGTTTTAGGGGTTTAGGGTTTTAGAGCTTGGGGTTTTAGAGTTTTAGGGTTTAGGGGTTTAGAGTTTAGAGGTTTAGGGTCTCAGGATTTGTGGTTCAGGGGTTGAGGTTTTGGGGTTTTAGGGGTTTAGGGTTTAGGAATTGTACCCAGAGGGTCCAAGAACCCAATAACTAGATATACGGGTTGGGTAATAGTAGGAGTTGTGGCGTAGTCTTTGGGGAAATCTATTATGGCTCTTGGGGCATTTCGACTCTTAGGGCATTTGGGGGAGGTTTTGAAGGTGTAGGGTCTAGGGTGTCTAGAGCTTCGAGGGTTCTGATTTTGGCATTGAAGGTACTTGGGTTTACCCCACTGTGTCTACTGGCTCTAAAGCAAGAAAATCTTTCAAGTCTTAGGGGAAGATGCCTTGAAGTTAAAAGTACTCAGAAATCATATGAGCTATGGTCTAAATTCCTAGTATCCCCCTTAATACGCCCTATGGTAGTCCCCTATATAGCCCCCTATATAACCCTCCTTTTAAGGAGTTTAGACTATAGCTCACATGCTTCCCCCAAACCTGTACAACGAATTCTGTAGTACCACTTCCCCGAAAACATGTACTAGAAACTCTCCTACCACAATTTCCAGCACTCCATCTTTGGGAGTATGGCTACACTGACATCCCATCACGCTTCCTTTTTGAGGCACAGGACAGGCCATGTCCTCCCACGGTCCTTTCGGATTAGGGTCTAGGGTTGAAGGGTTTAGACTTTAGGGGTTTAGGGTGGGAGGGGGCCACCTTAAGAAAAAAAATGACGATTCTGTAACCGTGCTAGAGGAAGAAGTTTGGGATCTCCGCAAAAAGGCAACCCATTAGGTGGTAGATTCCATGAATAAGGGGACCCCAATATACACCCTAAGATACTACAAGCCCCCTTCTAGGGAGCCCCTGAGTTCTACCCCTAACTTATGGAAACTACTAAGCCATCCCTGTGTCCATGTCATTTCCTATTTGCCTTTCCATTAGATTATCCATTATTGGGGGTAATATCTCGGCGAGATGCTCGTGGCGATGGTCCATACCCCTGTTGAAAACCCACAACTTCGCAATCAACCCTAAGCCCGAAATATGTTGGCAGTATGCACTTCATCTGCCATTCCTGTCTATACCCTATATATACATGTACCCTGAACCCTACACCTACTGCCCCGATGATCCCTCAACCCTAAACCCTAAAACTTAGACTCTAAACCCTACACCCTAACACCTAAACCCCTGAACACTAAACCCAACCTGGGAACGGCAGACGCTGCTCTGGGGACTGCTATGGGGATGAACGTAGGGGTGATAGCAATTTTTGCGTACTTGGACCCCTGGGGTATCTGGCCTTTAGTTAGCTGGGAGTGCTGGAATGGAAAAGAAAATGGAAACTACTATAATGGGTTATGCAAGGATCCACTCCCTCATTCCTAGCTACCCAAAGGTAAGGTATAGGAGCTACTAGGCGATTCGCTTCCCCCAAGCCCGACTAGGTGTGAGTATATTCCCCCTTAGGTAGATAGAATATGGCTTCGGGTACATTATAATAACGTCCCCATATACCCCATATTCTATCTACTTAAGTGGGACCCTAAACCCTAAACCCCATATTCTATCCACTTAAGGACCCTAAACCCTAAACCCTAGTCCCTAAACCCTAAACCTTAAATCCCATATTCTATCTACTAAGGGGGACTATGGGTATCAGGCATCCCGTGTCTGGACGAGGGACCAAAGCGATCCAGCGAATCCGCTAGAGACTGCGGATGCTTGCCGGTGACAGCAGATGCACCAACATCTGCCTTAGTGTGAGCTATTGACTAAACTCCTCGTATCCCCCCTTAATAACCCCTGTACTACTCCCCTATAAAAACCCTTTACAGCCCCCTTTAGGGAGTTTAGACTATAGCTCATGTGTAAGTGGTGTTTTTTGTCTGGCTTGCAGGGTAAAATGCAATGCAAACATTGGGATCTGTGGAGGTCTGCTGAGAAAGACAGCAAGGATCGCGTGTCCACCTTAAACCCAAAACCCCAAACCCTAAGCCCTAAACCCTAAACCCACTCTGCTTTTGTAGCAAAGCGGCTTGAAGTCGCATTGAGAACAAGACAGGGCATCTTTGTTTGCAAGGTCTGTTGGTCGGAGGGGTCCCTTTTTTTGCTCGAAGCTATCCCGTGATGATCTGTACGTATGTACACATGCATACGCAACAAATGTACCTTTCATTCGAAAAAACAATAGAAAGTCGGACAGGCTCAACTTCATTACCGCGTTCAGACATCCTTTAAACCACCTGTAGGCCTTCAACCTTTTTCAAACACCCGTCATGAAAAAAAAAAACATAGGACTTGGAAGCGCAAGAATCGGAGCCTGATTGTGGAACCTACCCAGGAAGACATCACGTAGCCAGCCTTTTTGCCTCGTAGCTAGGCCATTCCCTACAAATCCTACTGGTATCAGCGCGCCTCAACACCCAAAGACCCGCCCACTTTCAGGGTTCTAAGCTCTAGGCCTCCTTACCCTAGGGCTCCAAATGGCCCAATGTAGGTACTATGCATAGACATTGGAACCCAAGGTAGGTGTTATGTAAAGACATGGGCAATTCCCAAAAGCAGGGTTCCGGTTTGCTACCCCTGACTATTTGGCGTCGTAATATCGTCTAAAACCAAAGGGAACCCATAATTTTGAGAACAGCCCACATGCCCTAAGGGATAATCATATACCTACCCAAAACCTGTACTACAATTATTACTACCCAAAACCCAAGTACCTAATTATTGGGTACATGGACTCTTAGGGATGGAGCTCCAGGGTGATGAGACATCAAAGAAACCCGAGCAGAGATCAGAGTTGGAGCCATGGCACGAAGCGAAAGGAGCCAGGCAGCAGGGCCATGGCTCCGAGTCTCAGAGTTTGGGATCTTTTTACGGTTGAGGGAGGAGAGGTTCATTGTTCCGTTCTCAAAGGAAGGGTGTGGGCTTGGTGGTTGAGTTGCGGGCTTAGGGGTTGGTTGAAAGTATAGTGGTTGCAGGTTTCGGCAGGCGAGGATAAGTTTAAAAAGGTGTCGGGAATATGGCCTATGGGCTTTTTGCATGGCTGTGCGATCAATTTGTTTCTATACGGAATGCATATTGTGCTGCCTCAAGCCTTGGCTGCAGTGCATTCTGAGCGGTCGAAAGTCTGAATTGGAATTACATCCAATGCAAAGCGTGCCCGTTGAAGCGAACCCTTGCTGCTTACAATCCTCAAACCCTTAGATCAGCGCAAGCAAAACCAAAAACTTCTTGTACCAACGCGGGGCAGCTGCCTCACAAAGACCCACTACCCTAAGGGTCCAAGTACCTAATAGTCATTTACTTACCCAAAACCTGCACTACAATTATTACTACCCCAAACCCAAGTACCTAATTATTAGGTACTTGGACCCATAGGGCTACCCCACGTTGGAAGTGCTTGCCAGGATGGCTGTTGGCAGAAAGCTAGAGGTTTGATGCTGTCCACACCATACAACTGTCTTCTATAGAACGATAGACCTGAGACCACAGTATTCGGGGACTGTTACGGGGTGGTGGCAATATCCCATGTAGCCCTGGCCCAGGTCCTACATAAATAGCAGGTGGAGCTGCAGGCAATAATTGCATATTCCCGGCTGCTGACCCAGGTAAAAGCATTACCCTCCCTCAAACGAACATGCAACCCCACAGGGGGCCCTAGATGTGGACTACTATTTCTTGCTGCAAACGTGCTTTGAGGGGATCATGGTAGTTTCGCGGGGAAGGTACACTGGGAAACCCTCCACCACCAAAAACATCCAGTGCTAAGCTGGGCTGCTAAGCCTGACAGTCCTGCAAGCCTCCGCACTACAACCCCTTGCCTCCCTGTGCAATCTGAAGCCATCCATGACTACCCCTTAGGCTCCAGGAACTCAAATAGTGGGGCCTCAGGGCCCACATGCTATAATCTGGATGGTATTTGAATCTCAAAGTCCTAATATTTAGGTCCTTGGACCCTTAGGGTACTGTAATTTTGTGGCTGTGTCCGAAGACGTCGTGAGAAAGGCTTTAAACAACCCCTACAGCGCGAAACACTCACGAGCCCGCTGGAACCACCTCATCACCACAAACGCAGAGCTACAACCCCCTGAACTCCTCCACACTCCTCACCCTGATCTCCAAAGTCTGAACCCTGAACCTGCACCCTGAAACCTAAACTCTCTCTAAACCCTGAATCTGAAATCTCAAGCCCTGATCCCAATGTCTTAAACCCAAAACCCTGTAGACTCTACATAACCCCAAAATCTGATCCCCTACCCTGGGGGTCCAATTACCCAATAAACCAAATAGTTGACGACATGTTTTTGCAGCTACTCGGAGTGAAATCCCTGGTACCCAATTATTGGGTACTGGACCTTGATTTAGAACAGTATGGCACATATCCTTATACACCCATTGTCACCCATTTAGAGGGACCCTTTGTGGGCCCTTCAACGCTTAGGGTTGAACTTAGGAGCAGCCTTGAACCCACCAAGGTGTCCAGGTGGTAATTGTTCAAGAGAACTAACAGTCCCCAACTTGGCCATAACCCTGAAATACATACCATAACTGTATGAAAACCCTACAAAACCTCGAAGATACCTATGTCAAAAAGCGCAGGCTCCATGACAAACCCTTCTGTAACCCTGAGAGTCCAAGGACCCAAATAATAGGGTTTTTATGGCCTAAATACAATTGATAACATCGTATTTCGGCCCTAGAACCCATTTATTCGGACCCTTAGGGTGAGCTAGTTCGCATTTTGTAGGATCTCCCGTTAACTACGTGTTTGCCGTGGTCCCCCTGGAAGGGATTTACCCTAAACCCTAAACCGAACAACCCCCATGTCTCCTCGAGCCAACGAAGCTGACGCCAGAGCCCACGGCCTCCAGCACCCCTTATATAGGGGTTATATAGAGTGATATAAGGTTATATGGGGGTTATATAGGGATTATATAGAGTAATATAAGGGTTATATGGGGTTCTTTAGGGATGAAATAGGGTAATATTAGGGATTATATGGGGCAATATAGGGATTATATGGAGTAATATAAGGGTTATATGGGGTTATATAGGGTTATATAGGGATGAAATAAAGTAATATTAGGGTTATATGGGGTTATATAGGGATTATATAGGGTAATATGGGGAGTATATGGGGTTATATACATATAGGGATTATGTAGGGTAATATTGGGATTATAGATTCAAAGCAGGGTTTAGGGTATAGGGTTGGAAGTGGGTTTAGGGTCTAGGCCTTAGGGGTCAGGATGGTGTTGATCTGAATTTCTTCATCCCCGTGATGACCGTCTTCGCGAGAAAACCACAATTTCGTGGACCCATCGCCGCACATGTTTCTGCTACCTCCTTGAGCAGTCCCCAGCCAATCGGAACCTTCGCACGGGAATTACAAAACCTATATTCCCTTGTCCATCTCATTTTCTATGTGAGTTTCAGATTTTCCTCTTGATTCTTTAAACCCCCCAAGACATGTACAATCAGTTAACCCTTCAAATGGACCCTGAAATCCCTAAAGTGGGTCCTATAGCATCCCATTCTGTGAGCCCTCGAAAAATTGAAGCCAGGCCTGGGCGAACCGTCGGCCTTGCTGCGCACACGAGCCTCCAAGGCTCTGAAGCGAAACTCTGGCACTTAAGGAACTAAAAATCATGATCACAGCATGGAAACCTAGGAAATAATACGGTTTCCTTTTTTAATGGCAGCTTGATCTAAGTTCCTTAACCACAACCCAGAACTTGCTAGGGATCCGGGTGCGGTTCAGCAGCTTACGGTCGATAGATTGGTAGTTTCTCAAATTTAGGGACCCCAATATAAACCCAACATACTACAATCCTTATTATGGGACCCCCAAACAGGTACCCCAATTTTGGGAAACTACCATTCGGCATTGTACTCTTTGGGTCGGGGATGTCTCTGGGTTGAGATGTGCGAGCCCCATCTGGCACTGCAACTAGCATTACGATCAAAAATACTAGCTTGAATAGTGGTATTACTAGCAGTAATAATAGGAATAGTAGCAGCAGTAGTCGTCGTCGTGGTGGTGGCGG
>CAJNIZ010046476.1:0-34948 GCA_905231905.1 Symbiodinium pilosum | reverse complement strand
ATGATTTTATTACAGTTTTAGCCGCATTTTACTAAATCTCAATTGAATCTCATTCGATTTCAATTGATTCAAAAAGAATTTTAATTAAATTTCAATTGATTCTAACGGGATTTTAATTCGATTGTAATTGATTCAAAAAGAATTTTAATTAAATTTCAATTGATTCTAACAGGATTTTAATTCGATTTTAATTGATTTTAAAAGGAACTTTAATTAAATTTCAATTGATTCTAACGTGATTTGAATTCGATTTTAATTTATTCAAAAGGAATTTCAATTAAAGTTTAATGGATTCTAACGGGAATTTAATTCGATTTTAATTGATTTAAAAAAGAATTTTAAGTAAATTTCAATTGATTCTAACGAGAAAGTAGATTTCAATTGAGTCTAACGGGAATTTAATTCGATTTTAATTGATTTTAAAAGGAATTTAAAGGCGGCCCTACCAAATCCTTTCAATAAATATGCCCCCCTAATAATAAACAATTTTTGACCACCCGGATTATTTATTATTACGGGGGGGGTGGGGACGTCGTTTATTATTAGGGGGAAGGGATTAACCGCGCTTTAGGGTTTAGGGCTCTAGAGCTATGCAGGGATAATGGAAAAGCAAATGGAAACTACTACACTATAATAGGGTATACCTTGGGGTTATAGTAGGGCATATGGGAATATGTTATATGAGGATTCTAGAGGACTAGATTCCCCAGCAACCCCTTCATGATGAGGATACAGTTGTCCGAATGTTCAGCTGAAATAAGGAGACCCAAAAATACAAAGGAAGAAAGGATGCCACTGAGGTACCTAGTCATTTAAAAAACCCGGAGCCCTAAACCCTAAACCCTAAACCACGCAAAACTGTGTGCTAAAGAATCTGGGCTTCTGTGGCCAGATTGAAATCTGCCTGGGCGTGGATCAGCAAAGCAACAGCGCGGCTGTGACCTCGGTGTGCAGCGACAACCAGCGGCGTGGCGCCCGAGTCATCGTCCATTGGAGAGTAAGTGGAGACCTTGCTATGAGGGGGGTTTAGGTTTTAGGATTTAGGGGTTTAGGGTTTAGGGAGGGCATGTGTTTCAACCCTAGACTTACTGGTGGTTAGTAGGATTTAAATAAACCCATATGAAGTTGGCAAGGGAGAACACCAGGAGGCATCAAGCCCTAAACCCTAGACCCCAATAAAAAGTTGGCCCTAAACCCTAAACCCTAAACCTCATGAAGCTCCAAGACTCCAAACAGCCTCTTGAACCTAGAGCCTGAACCCTGAAGTCTCCTTCAACTAACTAGTACCCCTTCCCCCAAGCTAAGCTGGAAGCCCAAGAGTGTGCCTTCATAGATAGCCATCCTTTTAAATGGCGCCTTTCTGGGGCTCGCTAGTTCTCCTTATGCACCAATCAAGTGAGCTATGATGTAAACTCCTAGCATCCCCCCTAAACCCTATATCATCCACTTTTGGAATTCAAACCCTAAACCCTATATAACCTTCTCTAAGGAGTTTAGACTATAGCTCAAGTGAATTCCCAACCCTAAAAATAAAACCCTAAATAGTAGTTTCAATTATCCTTTCCATATAACTTAAAAGGGGTCCGAGTAGCTGCGTTGATGTGGGCACGAGCCTCGAGGAGTAAGCGGGCGCACTCGAGACTATTCCTGAAGTGACAGTAGCTGCGTTTAGGGTTCAGAGCTGCTTCTGGCGCTGTTCTCCTGAAAACGAAACATACCCGTAAAGATCCAAGTCTATAAATAATAAAACCCCTTTAAGCCATAGAACCTTTAGAAACATACCTTCCCTACGAGTAGGGCATGGTCCACAATGTGTTCCAGTTCACATTTAGTATTTGGGGCTGGGCCTCCGAAAATCGGGCGGCATGTCTTTAGAGACGCTATGTGGCAGTTGGTTGGGTTTCTGGGAAGGCAAGGAAAATCATGTATGGAGGTGAGATGTGATTGTCTATGGCTGTGGGATGCGAGTCTAAAACCCTTTAATCCCCCTCAAATAGATGGAATATGGCTTTGGGTATATTATAATACAATTCCCATATACCCCATACTCTATGTACTTAAGGGGGACCCTAAACCCTAGGAACCCTCCGCAGCAGTTTCAAGACCTTCTTGGCATCCCTGAGCCTAAGAGGACTGCCCACAAGATTTGAAGATTTCCCAAAATTAGGGATGCCATTTCGGAGGTCCCTATCATAAGGTCTGTAGTGGTTTGGAGCCTATATTGGGGCCTGCCATTTTGGGAAAGTACCACTTAAGTAGAGCAAGAATGTGGGCACTTGATGCCAAGGGCAAGATCTTCGGCAAGCGCGGAGGTTTAGAATGGAATTCGGCAGAGACTGATTCCGGACCCTAAGCCCTAAACCCTACCCTGAACCCTAAACCACCAAGCATAAGGAACTGGAACCACGATGCGCAGCTCTGGATGTAGAGTTTTGGTGTAGGATGGCCAGCCACCATAAATGACTATCAGTCATTCTGCGCCGGGAAGGTAATAATCCCCTATCATTCTGGGATCTACTTGACATACCCTATGCCATAAATGTACAAGAAATCTGGAACCGCAGCATTGATAATTATTCAGGCTTCTATGACATAGCTAACCCGTAAGAACTAAGAGATCCTTCGAAGGACAGCTGGGCGAAGAAGCTGTTTCAGGTGCGTAGTGTATATTAAGCAAATCTTGCCCCATATTGCGGTAGGAGTCCCGCTCCTTGATATGGGGGTTTCCCAAAATTAGGGGTACCATTTTGGGGTGGCTATAACAAGGACTATAATATTTTGGGATCTATATTGGGGTCCCCTCATTTTGGGAAACTACCATATAATGCTGTCTCTCATATCCAGGGTACCCCCCCAAAAAGATCATTCTTTGAACGCGTTACTGTCAGCCAGGAAGGGGATCCAGACCCTGACTAAGCAAACGGTAGAGGTTCAGGGTTGAAGAATTTAGGGTCTAGGGTAGGGTGCAATCTTGAATTCACGAAATGAGCTAGAATCTTAACTCCTAGTATCCCCCTGAATAACCCCCTATAATGGTCCCCTATAGTAATCCCCTATATAAGCCCGTTTAAGGAGTTTAGAGTATGGCTCACAGTGCCGCGCAAGACGCCGGACAGAGTACTTGCAAGTGTTTGGCTGACTATTCACCAGAGAGGCTTCTGACCCTACAAACAGTCTGCCCCCAGAAAGAAACAGGGTTTATGGTTCAGGGCTAGGTAACACCTCAAGACCTGCGCATCGACACCTTTGAGTCGCCTGACTCCTTAAACCCCCAAACCAGGGCAACTCAGAACCCCAATTCCCCATTCAAAGTCATTTTGGTATCATTCCCTATATAAACCACCCTTTTAGGGTGAGGTCGGGTGAGGTCGCTTTAAAATTACCCAGTCTGAAGAAAGCACTGACTTCAGGGTTATGGACTATGGGGATCAAACCCTCAACCCTAAACCCAGAACCTCGTCCTGGTCCAAAGCCCAGTCAAACACTCAACCCTAAACCATCCCATCTGCCCTTTGTTTGCCTTTTTGGGAGCTGCCCCTTTGGTTTGCTGTTCCAATGGGAGGGCCGCCCAATATACCAAATAATCATCAGGGGCCCCACCCTAAACCCTAAACCCTCCTTCAGCCTAAACCCCAAGTCCATGGGGTCAAGGATGCTGCAGAAGTTCCAGTAGCAAGCCCCATGTAAGGGAGACCACAGCCATGTTTCATCCAGCAGGTCGGGCCTCTCCGAGGGTTTGGGGATTATAAGGTTTAGGGTCTAGGGATCTTTTGCAACGCCTCTTTTCATCGGGGGCGAAATGCCATCAGGCAGGCGCAAGTCCAGGGATTAGGATTTTAGGGTATAAGGATGAGGCTTAGTTTAGGGCTTTTAGGGACTAGAGTTCTGGTTCCACATCTGAAAACTGGCATGATGACCATGAGCAACTCTTTCAACGTGAGCCCCAGCTTGGGCTTTAGATTTGGGGTTTAGGGTTCATCGTCCCCTTTAAGTCGATAGAACATGGGGTATATGGGGACCTTCTTATGACATACCCAAAGCCATCTTCTATCTACTTAAGAGGGACTCCAAGATTTAGGGGCTATCTTAGAAGGACTTCCGAACCTGAAATTTCAAGCGAATTTGGCACTGTGCCCTTGAACGCGAAGCTCAACCCTCAACCAATAAATTCTCCAGAACCATCCCGGAGCCCTGACCTAGGGTTTGGGTCTATAGGGGTTTAGGGTTTAGGGTTTTACCTGGGGCCCTACACCCTGAGAGAAAGGGACGCGTAAACCCTACGTAAACCCTAAATAGTAGTTTCCATTTTCTTTTCCATTATCCCAATATACCCCCCTATATAACCCCCATATTCTACCCTAAATCCTAACCCCCCACTCCCTAAACCCTAAACCCTACCCCATACCCTGTAAACCCTACACGGTCAGGCCTTTGAGGTTCTTGCAACAGCCACTCCAAGTCCCAGTCGCGATGGTTCTCTGCAGCTAGTAAAAGCTCGTCGTAACCTTTTCACTAGGGTTTAGGGTTTAGGGTTTAATTGCTGGCCCTAGAAGCCCAGGTACCCATATAGTAGGTCCTTGGGCTAGAGATAGTATGGATTTATATAGGGACTTAAGGACAGGAACCCAATCTATAGGTAACTGGGCTTCTAGGGAGGGTTTAGGGTCGTTACAAGATGTTGAGGAATGAAATGCCTCATAAAGCAAGCCTGAAGACAAGCAGAATAATCTCACTACACCGTCCCTTTTCCATCTGAGCTCCATGGACTGCCAGAACAAGACTAACAGAGCACCGACTTTCAGCGCTCATGAGTGAGGTTGCATCCCTAGACCCTAAACTGCGCAACCTTGAACTAGGCTCCTTTAGCAACCTGGGAAAAATGAGTTGCCTCTTTGGTCCGGGGTATTTGGTAGTTTCCCAAAATAAGGGCACCCCAATATGGACTCCAATATACTAAAATCCTTATTATGGGGGGACACCCCGAATGGGTACTTTGGGATGCCCTAAACCCTCTATATCCCAACATAACCCCTGTATAACCCCTACAACCCCCTTTAAATAAAGGGACTTCGCTGGGAACCCCAAATAGGGAACCCCAAGAATATAGTAGGAATATGATAGAATGTAAGAACCCTGATATGCATTTTCCTATTATTTTCCTACTATATTCTTGGGGTTCCCTATTTGGGGTTCCCAGTCCCTTTACTAAAGGTACCCCTAAAGAAGGCCCCCAGGCCCCCCAAAAGAAAAAGCAAGCAAGGCTGTACACCCAGCGCCCTACCCTAAACTAGGGTTTAGGGTTTAGGATTTAGGGTTTTACCCCAAAGCCCTAAACCATAAAGCTCTTCTAAGTGCATTCCAAGCTGCGCTCTTTGTCACTTTGGACAAAAGCCTGGCTTCATGGATTTCGGCGCGTGCCATTGACATGACTCGCTTTGGAGGGAAATTGAGGGCACCACTTTTAGCGCAAACTGTGTTGCTACTAAAAACCCTGCATGGCTCTAGTGCACTACAATGCCACAATTCCCAAGGTATAAGGTATGCAGAGTGATGCAGCATGTTTCGTGTCCGCCATGTCCATCTGTTAGTCAGGTCCCCTACTTGAAGGTTCAGGACATGCTGATTAGATGCGGCTTAATGGGTGAAACTTAGAATCGGAATCATAACCCAAAGTAAACACAACAAACATTACGAGCCAGAACCTTGCTTGGGGTTTGCGTGCTCTGGGGCTCAGTTTAGGGTTTAGGCTCAGGGTTCGGGGATCAAGAAAACTTCTTCCCATGCTTGGCCCAAGCCTCGTCGACCCCGCCTCCCCGCCCACGTGGCTTAGGGTTTAGCGTTTACCTGTATTTTCAAGTAATTGAAACTTCTGACCCTGCTCCTCAAACCCTCCCTTCCTTGCCCAACCCAGATTCGGAGGCTCTTGAAAGTACACCTCAAACGCAACTAGATCATGCACAGTACGGGCCGAAATAATTGCCAATATCATTTTGGTGTCCTTCCAAATAGCTTATACCATCATTGCTTGCACAAGCCATCTAGAGCCATCAGATTTGAAATTACTTAGGCCCCCAGTGTCCAGGAAAGGGAGTTGCAAAAATCACTCAGTATGTCCAACACCGCCAAGATCAGGTAGGCCCTCCTCAGCCCTAAACTTACCTTTGATTAGCTGGGAATGAAGGAATATGGAAGAGAAAATAGAAACTACTATAATAACCGGTCATGTAGGAACTACTATGAAATTCCATTCCTTCAATTTCTAGCTAACCAAATGTAAGTAGATCCTAAACCCTCAACTGTGCGCCAAGTAACTTTCACTAAAAACGAGAGAACTGCGGGGAAACCAAAAGTGTAGGTGTCCGGTAACTCCTCAGTCATCGTCTCCTTCGCACAGCACGAAGACATTCAGGTAACCTAAACCCTAATTCCTATTGTAGTCGTTTCCATTCTATTTTCCATTAACCCAATATCACCTCAACAAATCCGACACCCTTACTTGCGATGGTCCCTAGAGCTCTTTACCCCAGATCGGCCAAGTGTCATTGGCCTCATCGAACAAACGTTGCCTGAAGCGAGTGTATCCAGTTAACTGAAACAGGTGGCGCTTCAGGTTTCGCACGTTGCTGCCGCCACGGACCTTAACGGCCAGCCAGGCATGCCAGAAAGCATGCTCAGGGGGTACAAAAGTAGAAGCAGTTCCAAGGCCCTAGAAGGGTGACAGGTGATATAAACCTCAGCTTTATGGCCCTAAGCTTGCCATTAATAGAGGTTGGCGATTGCTCTTCTTCATCTTCTCCTCATTTTGTATCAGGGACCCTTGCTGCGAGCCTGGCGACAGAAGGACTACTGCGTTTTGAGCTGCGTTCTGAATTACTCGAAGGTGAAGACTTCCTCTGAAAGCAGGGGTCCTGAAAATTGACTGCCCCCGGATGTTCAGGCCAATCACCCGCCAAGTAAATTAAGACCCAGTTATAACCCATCTTGGGGGATACATTGGGTTCCTTTGCAAAACTGCCCCAAACCCTAAACCCTAAACCCTTTCCTGCATAGGCCCAGGTGCGACAAGGGCGTGGTACTGCTCCGGATCGAGGCAGGTCACGATGTTACCGCTCGTTTTCCACCGCACAATCAGCATGTGAGCTGTAGTCTTAACTCCCAGTAGTCCCCCCCTTTCGTAACCCCTATCATAGGAACCCCATAGAATCCCTTATAGAACCCCCTTTAAGGAGTTCAGACTCCAAACCCCAAACCCTGGGGAGTTTAGACTATAGCTGACTTCACGGACCCGCAGCTTGTTTGAGCCATGCGGGCCTGCCGGCGCAACCCTCAATGCCTATTTGGGGGTTTCCCAAAATTAAGGGGTACCTTTTGGGGGTCCCAATGATAAGGGCTTTCGTATTTGGGGGTCTAATTGGGGTCCCCTATTTTGGGAAACTACCATTTATCTAGCCTGTGAGATTCTTGAAAACATCCACAGATGGCATTGCAGGTATCTTTTACATACGAAGCACTTGAAGAAGCATTGGATGTATATTCTGAGGAGGCTGTACTGGCCTGGAGTGTCATACAGAAAAATCTGAGGCTTCAAGCGGCTCGCACTAGACAAGCTAATTGTGGGTTTCCCAAAGCTTGGGGTGCCATTTTGCGGGTCCCTATAATGAGGATTATAGTATTTAGGGACCCATATTGGGGCCCATGATTATGGAAACTATCAGTCAATGGAAATCATTAGGGAGGCATATGGAATTCATACGTATCTGACACAACCTGTAGCAGCACCTGACAAAGACTACCAGGCACTGAAATATTGCTTCTGAACTTTGGCAACTCGTTGTACAGAGATGTGTCAAAGGCATCAGGTAGTTATACGTACATACATACATACATACAGACAGACAGACAGATGAGCCATAGTCTAAACTCCTCGTGCCCCCCCTAATCAGCCCTACAGTAGTACGGCCTGTAATAGTACCCTTTGTTATCCCCTACATAACCCCCTCCAAGGATTTTAGGCTATAGCTCATATATTATACATTACTAGGACCCCCTCACCCTGCAGTAGTGGTATTGTAGGAATAGATTTAATCATATTCGGACCCTCATATAATCCTTATTATCCTTTGTAATCACTGTTACAGGGTGGGGGGCCCACCTAAATTAGATATACATATGTGTATATAGCAGTCTGCAGGCTACACAAGGACCAGCGCGGAGAGAAATCACACCAAAAACTCTCATCCCAACATGAGTTATAGTCTAAACTCCTGGTCTCGCCCTTAATAACCCTAATGTAGACCTCTATATATAACCCCTACAGTAGTCCTCTATATATAAGCCCCCTTTAAGGAGTTTAGACTATAGCTCGCATGCACCCTCTACCTCGGCCCTGAAGCCTAAGCCCCCGAAACGTGAACTGGAACTCGGAGCCTTGTTCAGTGTCATCCTTTACCTAGGACAAGCGCCCTCGGAGCACCAAATATTCATATACTTCCCAGATACTTACGTATATATATATATATGTACATATTATATATACTAGAATTCCTATAAGTATTCAATTATTGGGTACCCTACACTGTAAGCCCTACGGCGACGCTTTTCAAACATCCGGACACGTAAACAACCGAACAGGTATATTGTACTACCTCTGCAAAGCATGGCGTCCGGCCGCCCACGATTAAAACATCCGGAATTGAATCTAAGCAGCAAAACATCCGGATTTAAATAGATCCTAAACCCTAAACCCTAAACTACCTCCGTGGCACTCTGGGGTTGGCGCCATCCACAGATTTAAAAATGTCACCGTACATTCCAAAAATTGGGTAGTTTAGCTACAGCCCCAGGGGAATGGGACTCCAGTTCAAAATGGGCGACTTGCGAATCCGTTGTCCGATTGTCTCGGCGACGTGTATGCGACAGGCGTCACCTAGAGACACGATTTAGGGTTTAGGGTTTAGGGCTTATGGCTTAGGGATGAAGACAAGTTGAGCTATAGTCTAAACTCCTTGTATCCCCCTTAATAATGGAGAATCAAATGGAAAAGAAAATGGAAGATGAAATGGAAACTACTATATATAGAGTTCTGAAGGGGATTATAGGGGTTATAGCCTAAACTCCTAGTATCCCCCTTAATAACCCCTAGAAAACTCCCCATATATAGTTCCTGTGTAACGCCGTTTCAGGGAGTGTAGACTATGGCTCAATTAGATAAGCAGTCAGTGAGGTCACAAAGCTTGAGGCTTCTGTTCATTAGGGCCTTGTTGGGGTAAACACCTCCAAGACAAGTACTACAAGTTAACCCTGACAACCCTGAAGAAAGCTTACCTGCAGTACGCCTCAGAGATGTCATGAACCCACACCTTCAGCCCGAACATCATCAACCACCAAAACCCTACCTCAATACCCCACCCTTCCTTTTTTAGGATACCTAACTTCATGTCCAATATCTCCAACACACAAAATTAGGTGTCTAAATGCAGGGTAGGGCATAGAAGTCTACTTGGAGGGTCAGGGGGACTTAGTGAATATACTTATAACCCCTATAACCCATATAATAACCCCAGTTATCACCATTACTACCCTACTTACTAAGTCCCCCTGACCCTCCAAGTAGGAAACCTTCAAGGTCCAGGCGTCTGTCCAGGAAACTTTTGAGCTCAGTCAGCTCGTGCGATTTGCTGCTTTGAATGAGATCCTCAACATGCACTCTATCGAAATGCTGGAAGACAGGATCGAAAGACTCCCGAAACCCTAAATCCTAAATATGGGCTTTCGGGATCCGTAAATTTGTTGCATGTGGGTGAGGTCGGGGGAGGGGGGCGCTAATGGATTCTCACAGTTTCTCAATGTAATGCTGTTGTGGAGGGTTCTTGCAGTCAAGGTCCTGATATTTGGGGGTATTCAGAAAGCCCTTGTGCTGATTCATGCTACGGCAACCTGTGGAAATATCCGACCCTGCAACAAGGTATTACATAAAAATGGCCTGGGCTAAAGGTCTCGGGTATCCCGTAGCACAGCACCTTTTACTTGGAAGTGCCGATTTGCTAAGCTGATATGCAAGTGCATGTGTGTATGTATATATATATACACACACACGGCGCCTGCAGTGACATCTACAGGCTAATTGGAGGTCTCAAAAAGGGAAGGGGTACTGTCCCCCCAATCACACATGGAAGCCTGAACGGTTGCCATGCAGGCACGAGGTCATATTCAGGTATCCTAAGCTCTCAGCCCTATGCCCTAGACCCTGAACCCCTAAACCCAAAAGCCGAAACCTAAGCTTGAACCAGCATGGAACCGTGGCGGTGAACGCAAACACCGACACGCGACGTTCTGCACAAGAAACATGACTGTCAACAAAGGCGCGTGAGGCAGCAGTAGCTGCAGGATCCTCAAGACATCTTAATTAAGGTTTTTCTCAAGGCCCATCGAGAACTCGAAGAGCCTCCGTTCAACTGCCCACACGCATCCCGCAAATGACGCAACCTGAGCCCACATCCCAAACTCTTAGCACAACCTTCTAAATTTCAAGGCCCGAGCCTTGCACTCCCGCACATAGAGATTATCACTGCAGAAACACAAGGTACTTGAAAGAACTACAAGCACTGATGCTGAGGGGGGGCGTGGAACTCGACATAGCTGCATGCAGGCACATGCCCTGTTTGTAATTGTGGGCAAACCATGTAGAGGTCGTTCAGGGAATTCCCACCCCCGAACCCCTAAACCCCTGTGTGACCGTGTGGAAGGACAGCAAACCGTCTAAAACAAAACATAAAGTCAAAGCCAGCCTTACCCCGTCTTTATCCCTGCCGAACACGAGAATCAGCACCATGCACGCAACAGGAAGCCGCACATAAAGTTCAAGATCCATATAATACCTTTCTGTACACTTATTGCCCTATACCCTAAACCCGAGAGGAGAAAAAGGTTCCAGGCCCACAAGCTCAATCTTCCAACAATGCGAGACAAGGGGCCAGCACCCAGTCCTGACGCCAACCCGAAATTCCGTACTTCTGGAGGCCCTGAGAGCCAGGGTCACGTACTTTGGCAGACTGAAGGCAATTAGATCTTGGGGCTTCACGGGCTTCAGAGATTTCAGAGCACTATGAAACTTGCCATGTTGGGACTTATAGCGCTCAATTTCTAGAAGGGTGTTGCAGCTCATAGGACTCGAAATGCAGCGTTTGTGATCTGGAATGCTTAGGGCATGTCAGATACTTAGTCTTATGGGGTTATAGTCCCCATTAAGTAGATACAATATGGGGTATATGGGAATCTTATTATAATATACCCAAAGCCATATTCTATCTACTTAACGGGGGACTATAGATACATGTCAGAGCCCAGTTAGAACGCCGAGTAGGTGGGCTTGTCTCCGTACGACCGTGATGATGCCACAAGGGACTTCCAAACCTCTGCTTCATACAGTCGTACATGGTAGTTTCCCTAAATTACTGTTCCCAAAATGGGGGAAATTTGTATAGGGCCCCGTATTATAATGGGAACCCAAATATGGGACCCCGTATTATAGGGAATTTAGACCAATACCCACATAGCTTGAGGCCTAATGTAAGAGCAATATTAGGGTTATATTGGGGTTACATTGGGATAATGGAAAAAATCCCTAAACTTGCCCTAAGGGTCCAAGGACTCAAAGAATAGGGTTTTAGGGCCCAAGTACTATAGTATTAATTGTATTTGGGTCCTTGGACCCGTAGGGACTCCTTAAAACCGCTGCGGTGTGCAGCCAGGTTGTCATGCGGCATCTCGATCGAAAGACGTCACTTGATCTTATCATGGGGCCTGGAATTGTAGGAAGGCTTTTCGCAGGCGGCGCGAGCGGCGCAGGCGCCGCGCAGGGAGTGTAGGGGGCGCAGGCGGCGCAGAAAGCGTAGATGGTGCAGCCCAAAAAAGCCGACACGCTTTCCGCCTGCACTGCATGTTATATTACTACATTTGGAAGTGTAATGATGCCCAAAGCTGCGAATGGTGGAAGGACTCACGGAGAACAGTTGAACCACGCTTTGGAGACAGAGGAGAATAAAAGTCATCAGAATAAGTTGCGATTTTAGAGGGTGTAGATTTTTTTGGTTTGGCAGAATGTCAAGCAATGCCAGGAGATAATACATTTTAGCAAGCTTCTCTGGGTTGCTATAGGATTCCCAGCTTCAAATCCTAAGTACTGTATGCAGTTTGCTATACCTTACACCCTAAACCCTAAACCTTTGTAATTATTATGACTGTTGCTCTTATTGATACGATTATTAGTATGGTTACTATTACTATTGTTACTGTTATTAGTACTATTATTGCTATTTTCTGTTCTTTTGAAGATGTGCTCTGTGGAGTTGCATGCGTCGGTTCACGAGCGACAAAGGCCTTCAGGGTTTAGGATTCAGGGTTTAGGGTTCAGGGTTTTGGGGGGGTGTACGGCATTAACAGTTGGATAATAAATATACTAAGATTATATATAGAGCCCTTAAATATGACCCCTATTATGGAGTGTTAATGGGTGGGGCAGGGCCCAAGACGTGCACCTGGTTGGATGCAGGTTCTGACCAGTTGCATGGATCACCCGCTAAAACCTAAACTTGGAGGTTGTCAGGCAAAGCCTAACCCCTTTCAGGGAACAATTTATCCCGCACAGACTGCATTTTGACGGGGACCCTCAAGCTATCTCAGTTAACTTCCTAAGATATTTACCATAATGATCCCAGTACCCGATATGCATATGCTTCCGCTAAACCTATACTACAATCCCGGTTAAAGAATTCCCTCCTAAACCTTAAACCTGAAAACCTAAGACCTAAACCGTTTAGGAAGTTGGGTTCACGGTTGCCTTTCAACCCCGTACCACCCCTGCCAACCACAAGGAACGATGAGCTGAAGAGCTACCTGAGGCACGCGTACTGGAGTTGAGTTTAGCGCGCGGTAGGTTTAGGGTCTATAGTTTAAGATACCCTAGACCCTAAACCCCGAAACCCTAAACCCTAAACCGGAGAGTGCAGAGCTAAGGGCTCAAGGGGCTTGGACTCAGGATCAGAGTATGCTGAGCGTAAGAATCTAGCTACCCACCCAGAGGACACTTCAGCCACTTGAGCCCAAGAGTATAGTCCCCCTTAAGTTTAGGGTTCAGGGGTTTAGGGTTTGGGGTTGCTGGTATAATCCCCCTTAAGTAGATAGAATATGGGGTAAATGGGGATCTTATTAGAATATACCCAAAGCCATATTCTAGTTACTAAAGGGGGACTACATGCAACTGAGAGCCGATAAGAGCTTTTCTTTTTTTGCAGTACTGGCCTTCAGGATCGGTCTATGACTTGCCTCTACCCAGACCCCTTGGCGGATCTAGAAAGTAGAACCTCTTTAAGGGTTCCTAGGAATTAGCCAATAGTAGTATAGGGTACCTTGATGGGGGTTCTACTTTCTAGATCCTCCCAGGTGTCTGGGTAGTAGATACCAGGTTTTGAAGGTTGGGATTTAGATTTCGGGGGCCGGTAGGAGATAACAAGACCCTAAAAGGACATCATTGAAGGAATTTGGCAGCCTACTTTGTGCATCAATTCCCTATCTCCTGCCAAGCACCAAGAAGGCTGCACTTGATGGGGGTCATGGTTCTTTCCTTTTCCCCACAAGGTTCGTTTCAAGTCTCAGGCACGTTTTGGGAGTACCCCATGTCTTAGTATGGGACACTAATCATGCATGTAAGTGCAAAGCTGAACTGCAGT
The DNA here is from genome assembly GCA_905231905.1 of Symbiodinium pilosum. Lineage (NCBI taxonomy): Eukaryota > Dinophyceae > Suessiales > Symbiodiniaceae > Symbiodinium > Symbiodinium pilosum. The sequence goes on along the minus strand of CAJNIZ010046476.1, from coordinate 21,221 downwards.
GTGATCAGAGAATTGGCAGAGGTCATGCCCTATAGTTATAGGATGGAGCTTTAGCTGGGTTTCTGTTAAGTTAAACTAAGTCACCGTAATATGGATATGTAGCAAATACCAAGGTTTCCTTGTTATAGTAACTTAGTCTAAGTACCTAAACAGCGACCCATTAATGGGATGGGGCTTTAGAGGCATGAGCGGTTGACGCTGCCTTTCCTATTGCTGTTTTAGAGTGCTGCCTGTTGGAGTTGGCTCACCGAATTATACTTCAGGGGTTACCTAGACCGTAGACGCTTCTTACTGCTGTACTTCTTTCTCATGCACCTACAAACCTGTGGAAGTCCTGTGGGCATCCGCCTCTAAAGTAACGTGCGGCTCACAAAATGGCTTTGTAAAGACTAGCATCCCAAAAAACTGACCATATTGATTTCCATGTTGGTTTGGGGTTTAGGGTTTAGTGTTTAGTGTTTAGGGTTAGGGTGGGGAAGGGTGGGCACCTCCAACAATAGATATGAAATTTTAGAATTCCCTTGCCTAACATGGAAGCCAAAAGGAGACTAATCAGGAAGACTACAGTCCTTTTCTGGTAGTTTCCCTTAATTTGGGGACCCCGATATAAACCCCCAAATACTACAATCCTGGATGTAGGGACCCCCAAAACGGTACCCATAATGTTGGGAAGCGCTCGTATGATTTTCATGGCCTTGCAGATTTGTTTCTGGGGTTGGCAAATGTTGTTTTGAGAAGTCCGCACTTGAGGCTTAACAATCAGCTCCTGGCTGGCGACGCTTGAGCCAATTTGTTTTAGGGTTTAGGGTTTAGGGCTTACGTGTTGGGGTAAAGGAGTTCAGGATCATTGCCATACTAGGGAGGGACAAGTAATACATGTATATATACACCCGCAGTCAACAACATGGTTTCCTTGTAATTAATTAAGGCCACAGATGCTAAACTGGCTTCAATTCCTGAACAGCAAACCACTTTGAGGGTTGAAAGGGTTGGCCGCGCGCGACCACACCAGAATGGTGGTTTATGCAGTAGATCGGAAAACTGGGAACTTGTTTAAGGTTTAGGGCATAGGGTTTAGGGTTTAGCAATCCGGCCAGATGTCAGGGTGCAATTGGTTGGTACTTGGTATCTAAAGTTTCGGGTGTAGAGTGTAGTGCTCAGGACGGACTCAGGGATTGAGATGTTAGAAGGGTACTCTGTTGTATACTCTGAGCCATAAAGTCCTCATCCCAAATCCAAAACTCCAGACCCCAAGCCCAAACACTCAAACCCTAAATCCCCAACCCTAAAGCCTTAACCAAGCTCAAGACCCTTCATCCCAAAATGTCCCATATTATCAACCCCAATGACTAGACATCAAGATGCATCTCTGTCATTAAAGCAGTTTAACTCCCTTCCCTGAAGGCTAAGACCCATGCACTCCTTACAACCCCTTTGCAAGTACCCTCTTCTTAGTATGAAACAAGATACCCAAAGCCATGTTCTATCTACTTAAGAGGGACTGTAGCCCCAACATATACCCTGTTCTAATCTAGTAGCTTCCATTTTGTTTTCCATTATCCCTATATTACCCAAATGAACCCTCGTACATGCGCATCCTGCCTGTTCCGAAATGCCAAAACCCAGAGGAGCCAGTTTAGGGAGCGGCAGTGTACCATGAACCCTAAATCCTTAACCCTACACCCTGAATCCTAAACCCCAAATCCCAAATCCCAAACCCTAAACCCTCTCAAGCCCTAAATCCTAAGCCCTAGATATTAGTCTCCAATATCTTTTCCATTCTCTCTGTATTGCTCCTAGATTCTCTGCATACGCACAAACCGGAGGCTTGGGATTAAAGAAAGACCCACAGCTCTTCAAGTGCTGAGAGCTGCGCTACTCACAGCTTAAGCACAGCAAGGCTTTGGGGAAAGAAAGCCCCGGCACACAATTATCTCTGTATGGCCCTATATTCCTTTGTTCCCTATTACAAGCCCTAAACCAAAGGCCAAGCCAGAGTTGCGACTTCGCGTGGCGGATGGTGCCGTCTTCGGCGCTTTGGCTCCTTGCGCCTCGGGCCTCTGCAGCTCCTAACGTCGACCACCATATGTCTAGGGTTTAGGGTGTAATTAGGAAGTAGTGTTTAGGGCTTAGGATCAAGGGTTCAGGAGCTGGGGTTGAGGGTTTAGGATTTAGGGTGTAGGGTGCAGGGTGTAGGGATTGATGTTAAAAATTCTGCATGACCCCAAGCCTTGCTTGGCCAATTCAAGAACTTTAACATTTGTTGGCTTCCTTTTGGGGTCTCTATTATAAAGTTTTAATTTTTTTAGCCTTGATTATTTGAGAGGCGAGAAGCACCGTAAGCTTTGGAACAATCTACTCTAAAATAGGTTTCTCTAGGTTCATCCTCCCAGGGGTCTGGGCCTCGAAAACCCCATCAATAACACTGAATCCTAATCTACCTCTTAAGCCCCAAGCCTTTATTTTTAAACTCTACATCCTAAAATTCCTAAGTCCTAAACCCTAAATCCTAAATCCGAAGCTCCAAATCCTAAACTCCAAATCCTATAGCTAAGCCCTAAATCCTAAAACCCAAATCCTAAACCCTTAACCCCCAATCCTCAATTCTAAATCCAGGCCCCAAGTGCGGTGGACATCTGCACCCAGAAGATCCTGCCTTGGCTCCGAACACCATGCACCCAGATCTAGGGTTAAAAGGTTTCGGGTTTAAGGTTAAGGGTTGAGGGTTAAGGTTTTAGGATTAAGGGTTTAGGGTTGCGGGTTTAGGGATTAGGGTTTAGAGTTTCGGGTTTAGGATTGAGGGTAGGAGTTATCGAGCCTCAAGGGTTCAAGGACCAAAACAACGGGGCTTGAAAGGGATGTACGGAGGTATTTAGGGATATACAAGCTTAGGTAGGTTTCTGGGACCCAGGACCAGTTGGGCTTTTAGATTTCAGATACTACAATGTAAATGGTTATTGGTACCAAGAACCCTTTGATTTGCGTACCGGAAGCTTAGGGTAACTAGTGATACTTATTATGTAGAGGGAGGTTTAGTGTGTGAAGTCTATTTTGTTTGAAGTTCGACTTTGGTAGGGGTTAACTCGACTTTTGCAGTTCGTGTTTGTGACGCAGTTTTGGAGAAGCGGCTCGTCCTTCCAGATTGCGTAGCATACAACATATACTCAAGCACGGCCCTCCAGTAGTTTTCAAAACGGCTCATAGAAGGGATGCTTCTGTGCTACGAGGAGGCGGTGGGGTTCAGGGGCTGAGGGTCTTTTATGATTTTAGGTCAGTACGGGCTTGGTGAATTTTAGAGTGTAGGATGTGAGGTGTCAGGGGCAAAGGTTTTCAAGAGCATTCTGGCTTCCAGGGGTTCGACGGCTTTAGGGTTTGGGATTTCCCGAGGGTTCAGGGCGCATAAGACAGGAACCTAACACGTGTGAAACTCATACGCTAGGTAGTTGCCCGCACCAGCTAGAGATGTACAGGATCCCAGTTGCGACATAATTACCCCTTGTTCTCACAGTAGTGGGCGGGAGGAGCACCCAAACCCTAAACCCTGAAGCCCAACGTAGGTATAGTCCCCCTTATGTAGATAGACTATGGTTTTGGGGTATGTTATAAAAAATCTCCATAGACCCCATATTCTATCTACTTAAAGGGGACTATAGGTACTGTTCATAGGGTCCTTAGGAGTGATGCCACAAGCAAAACAGTTCGTCTAGGAAGTAAGCACAAAGGGTTTAGGGTATAGGGTTTAGGGCTCAGCACTGTACACAGAGGCCATCCTCAGGTAGACATTGCCATACGCTGGACGGAGGGAATCTTGCACCATTTAGAACCTCAAAACTACTGCGAATTCCGTTTTGGAGCTATATAAGGTGGTGCAAGATTTCCTCCATCCACAGTAATATTACAGTAAGGGCTTCTGGAAGACCTCTGTAGACTCTGCACCTTCTAATTGGAAATGGTGTACGACCGCCATGCGAAACACGCCCTTTATCTCATTATCACCTCCCACCAGTCGGAAACAAGGATGTCCAGGGTTACAGCCTTCGAAAAACATGTGCTGTTTTTCTTGCTTATTGGCCGCATATACACGGACCCAGACAAGAATTACAAGTATTGTTGATTGCAGGGGGTGGGTTTCTTTGAGGCTCGAGGCATGATCTCGTTCACGGAAATGTATGTATCCCTAAGCACTAAACCTTGGTTACTGCCCCCTGGTCATTAGCAGTTGGATAAGATGTAGAATATAAGTGTATATAGCCCTTAGTACGATCCCTATTGTAGACTGTTAATGGGTGCGGGCCGGACCCAAACTAAACCCTAAATAGTAGCTTCCATATTCTTCAACCAGCATCGCTATATAAACCTTATATATACTGTATGTAGTTTACCCTTGTATTCGTTTATTCCCTATTAAAAACCCCTACATCCTCAAACCCTAAACCCTTATTCTCAATTGTCAAAACTAGCAACTAGCCATGGATCTGAAGGCATCCACGGCTTGGCCATCAGTAGATCATGAGCCAAGGCAAGCTTTCTCCCTGAGTGTCTTCGGCAAAAGCAACATGTACCGAAATTGTGAAGAAAAAACAGTTGCTGTCTGGTAACTAGGTGGCAGATCGGTCTCATTTCTAGAAATCTTTGATCCTGAAACCTGAAGCGTTTTCCGCAATTTGAGTTCCATTCCGGCAAAAAGTATACATTTTTGCAAAATGCCTTTTGGGTATTCGAGACAGCAGTCTGGCGCAGTTAGGGCCCAAGCACCTCATAGTGCCCAAACTGTGCACTATAAGTACGAACTACCGTTACCAAGCTACTAAGCATCTCATGTTGGGCAATGGAGCCCTGCAACGCAACACTAAACGTGTACACTCCTGGGGGCGTTCTCCCTAACAACCATGACCACGGCGTGTACAAGGAATGAGAGTTTTTGCACATAGCGATTTCCATCTATCCTCTCTAGTACTTATGACCATTTTGATAGGCACCCTCCAAAGCGGGGCCCCTGTTTTGTGGAAACACCTTCTTTGCCAAAGCGCAAGTGGGCGTTGACTGCAGAGGAAAGAAAATGGGGCCCCAAGGTGAGATTGCTGCAACCTTCTGTTTATGATCAGGACCACAAAGCTCGTACGTCCTTGAACGTTATCAACACGATGGGTCCTTTAATTATCAGCTGATCTCTTCAATCATTGGGGTGTGAAGCGCTACGCTACCTACCATTTTTCAGCAACAATGGCGCAAAGTTAAAGACTTACGCCATTAGACTTTCTACAGAAATGGCCCATGCACCTGCTTTGCGTGTTCAGACAGCTGAGCATGCGAGCACGCCCTTGCCAGGCACAGTAAATACATATTTTGCATCTACATAAACCATTGCGGCCAAATATGCGCCAGCCACGATGTCTCACCTGGTAGAATCGCCCAGGGACTTGGGTAATCAGGGTAGGCTTGGGACGCATGTTTGTGCGGGATTATGGAATCATTTGGAGCCTTCTCATGAATGCAGACATGTTTTTGCACTCGCCAGGTCGACCAGTCCCAACTACTTAAACGCGAATCCTGAAGCCCCAAACCTCAAATCCCACAAACTCTAAACCATTCGTTGCACTTGCGAGCATTACAGAGGCACCGCCCTGAAAGAGGGGCAGGAGTTCAAGCGGACGTAGGGAGCCTTAAGTATTGTTGGATTTAGGGTTTAGGGTCTATGTGGAGGGGGAGTTTGTGCGTCTTTGGGTTATGAAATCCTCGGGGAACCTATTTCTGAACCGGTCATCAAACTAAGTGGGCGTAGGATTACTTAACTCCGGCGTCCATGGATTTTTGTTGGCAGTCTCTTGCTCTGTGTCATTTTGGCCGATTGGACAAGGCAGCGATGATGAAACATGTTTCTTGTATTTGCGAACGTTACGCGGATTGGTTTCGTATCAGGGACTTCCTCCCTTTTAGGATATTTGTAGAAAGGTATCACTGGGTTTTCTGTCAGCATGTGTACCTCTACAGCTCCTGAGAGTCCAAGTGCACTTCGGCAATTCAACCAATAAAACACCAGTTTCTGTCAAGGCATTAATTTGTAATCGCTCCGTAGCAGAATAAGTCACGCCTCCGTGACAGGAAGGTCAATCGAAGCAGGCTAAAATGCAATACACAGGGAACAATTACACCGAATAAACCCAACATAAATGTGTCAAGCCCGTCGCAGCTTTTCTGCTTACGCCGAAGTACTTCAGAAACGATGCTTTACGAAGCAAACTGATTGAGGTACTTTTGCAAACGCACGCTTCGCGATCGTGAAGCATGCGGTTTCCAGGCCCAGCAAACATAGAACCATCATTTGCCAATTTCAGCAGTTGTAGCGCAGATTCATGGACTTGGGTTTGGGTTTAGGCGTGCACGGGTCAGCACATGAGGTTTTAACCGGGCTGCATGGGTTGTTCCGTTCTGGGTCTGGGGTTAAGGCAACAGGGGTTTATTTGGATTCTGGATGTTTATGCATGTTGTTCTGAGAAGGCTTACTCATAGTCAGGGGGCGGCGGGGCATGATGGAAGATTTGGTTGGAGGACCATGTGCGTTTTTATGCTACAAACCTAGTATCCCAGTCATTTCCCTCTTTTTTCTTCAGCATCGTAACTGAACTTTTTATGTCCATACATAACCCTGCATAACCTTATTATATCCTAATAAATGTGTACACATATCTGTTTATGCAACCCTATCACCTTTTTTAGGCATCAGACGTGGGACTTCTTGATCTTCCCGGACTTTAAGGCTTCGGCGTCTGGATTCTGGTGTTTCTTTCCAGGCGTCCCCTTCCTGTCCTTGTGGGTCCAAGTGTCCAATATTGGCGTACTGCACAATGCATGTACACTTGATACCAAAATCCTGTGGGACTTCAACTAGTATACCTTAGTGTATTATAGGCACTTAGCTTACTGGGGTTTGTAGGGAATAAGTGAATATAGCCCATATATTCGCTATGCAATATATTGCCCGCAGTATCCACCATATTTGGAGTTGTGCTAGCCCTGAACCTCTAAACCTTGAACCCGCAGAGCATTTGTGGACTTTGATCCCCTTGAACAACTAAGGTCCCACTCAGAGACATCAACAGTTCTGCAAACTGTTTGGGCAAAGGAGAAGAAGGAACCGATGCGAAAGCAACATACATCCAAACTGAGTCGTATGTTCCCGCATGGCTTTCCCATCCGCGCACGAATCCTCACCACCTTGGTGTCAGTCATGTTCTCCGTAAGCACAGTTTCGTGAAAAGGCGCTCATCAGAAGATTGACTGTTTTTTGTTGAGCGTGCGAAACTTTACGCCACACGCTAGACTGCACAGAGGCCTGCCCGAGGTCCCAAGCCTGCATGTCCACTATAAGTGCTAAGTACCAACACAACCTAGCGGCTAAGTACATACAACGTCCTTCATGCAAACCGAATGCTTTGTGATAACATGTTTGTTGCAATTACTTCGGTACACAGGTAAAATGGCAGTTGAGTGCTGCCTTTTCCTCAGAAGTCCGCCAAAGCAGGTGTACGGCAGTGATGCGGAACGACGCCCTTTTCTGGGTGCAGAGGATTCTGGTCGATGTAAGGTGTTTGCTTTAGGGCGGTTCCGGGTTCAGTGCTCAGGGTTTGGGGTTTAAGGCTCAGGGTTTAGGGTTCTGGTTTTAGGGTTGCGTGTACGAGGTGCAAGGTTTACTAGCACGAGCCGAGGTTCTGTATTGTTATCAGTCTTAGAGTGATTCCATGGGGCTCTCTAAATCCTTGACCATGGGTTGTAGTCAAATCAAGACATTTTGAAACTTGTGACGGCCATAAGCGGGTGTCGGCCGTGTAACCTAGGGGAGCGAGCCTTACTGTGCAGGCAGACTGTCCAAAAAAACTACAATGTGGGTCCCAAGAAAAGCAGGGAAAGACAGATGCAACAATGAGAATGCAAGGTGGGCGGCCACCGAGTTGGCTCAGGAAGGCATGGAAATCGGGAGCCAATATAAATGAGCTCACCCTGTCGCGATCACAGCAGTGGCAACTGGACGCCTGGCAACAGTGGCGGCCAATAGTGCGAAGCCAGCGCCTCCAACCCCACCAAGGGCAAGACGAAGGTCGGAAACAGAACCGAAAGACAACCGGCGTCCCGCTGAGCCTCCGAGTACTGCCCCCACTCTGTAACAGATGTAAATTATTTTAATATAGTTATATGTAGCCTTCAATGGACCCAAAATATAGAGAGGTACCTGGGGGGGGGGGGCAGTACCCAAACTCAACCCCGAACCCTAACCCTCAAACTGTAGCTTGGTTTTCTTTTCCAATATACGTATATTAACCCCTATATAGCCCAGTTGTATCAAAAGTAGCCATGTGCAAGGTTTAGGCTTTCTAGTCCCTGGCTTGAAACCATCTAGGGTTTATGGTTCAGGGATTCAGGGCTTCCAGTTTAGGGTCCATAGTTTGCATTAGGGGTTTGCCCAGGGTAGCCGAGGTACCTGCGAAAAGGCAGTGTACCAAACATGTTGATCTGCGCTTTGTGTACAGGGTAGTAGTATAAGGTTACGTACTCTAGGTGCCCTAGACCCTAAATCCTAAACCCAAAACCACCTGCGAGGGCGGGGCTGTCATCGTCTTGTGGTTAAAGCGTCACGAAACATGCACACAGAGGGCCGTGGTTGCGCGAAGCTGCAGGATTCTGAAGGTACTATACGGGCCTAAAAGGGGGGTTCCCAAAATTAGGGGTACCTTTTCGGGGGTCCCCGTACTAAGGATTATAGCGTTTTGGGGTCTGTATTGAGTCCCCTTAGGAGGGAACTACCCAATGGTTACGAAGATTATTGTTGTGGAGTCCTTGTAGAAAAACAGTATGTTATACTTCAAACTTCCAGAACTTCAAGATTGGTAATTATGCAGGCCCCTCACCATTGGCAGACAGCAGGTTGCAGTGTCGTTTGATTGGCGATGCGGAGGGATCATGTAGCCGCATCTTATGGCTCAGCGAAGTCTACAACTACTACACTGGGAATCCAGGGTTGCCAAAATCGCGGTCCCTTTTAGCTCTTGGTTTGTCTCCATAGCAAGGATTATGGCATTTTGGGCCCGGGCCCTAGGCCTACTTGTACGTTCGTAAGACTCAGTCCACGCAGTGTAGGGCCGCTCCGGATTTCGGGCTTAGGGTTTAGGGGTTGGTAACCTTTACTATGAAACTTCTACGCAGCCAGTTGGGGGACGTGAATGCTGTACCCACGTGAATTGACACGTGAATCTTCGTGTAACGACATCAAGCTGTTACCCCCGTAACCCGCAGCCTTAACCTCGAATCCTAAACTTTAAATCCTCAAGTCTAAGTCTTGAACCCCAAATCCGTAACCCCAAATCCTAGACCCTAAGCCCTAAACCTTAAATCCCAAACCCGGAATCTTAAACCCCTAAACCCTAAATCCAGAAACCCGAAACTCTACACCCCTAAAAACCCTCAACCCCAAACACTAAATCCTAAACCCTATAAATCCTAGACCCTAAACCCCTAACCCCTAAAACCCTTATAAGCCTTCAATCCTTAATCCCAAACCCTAAATCCTAGACCCTAAACCCTAAACCCTAAACCCTAAATCCCAAACCCTAAATCCTAGACCCTCAATTACATTCTGAAGTTCGCCTCAGGAGCTTCTGAAGCACGCTTTCTGAAGCCGTCCGGTGGTTGAAGGTCTAAGGTTCGGTTTGGGGCTTAGGGATGTTTAGGGTTTTTAGGGTTGAATAAGGGTTTAGGAATTAGGGTTTCGGTTTAGTTTTCAAGGAGTTTTCGCAAGTTTTCCTTGTTCTTTCTTGGGGGATACGCTTGGCTTCTTGAATTTGTTCTTTCGTCCCTGGCAGAAGGTGCCAGTCTCTGCTATTTCTAGGGACAACATGTTAGACAGTCAGCGCTAAGGGTTAGGGAATGTAGGTTTTTGTTGGGTTAAGGGGTTTAGTGTTTAGAGGGTTTACAGTTCAGTGTGTATGGAGTTTAGGTTAGAGCATGGGGAATTTGGCTTCAGACCCCCGACCGTGTCGAAGTATTTAGTTTGCTGCATGCGCAACTACAGTATCCCGGTTAGTCCTGAGATCAGCCAGCAACAAGTAAGGATGAAATTTCAGAACTGGATGGAGCACTCTAAGATTCGGACTATACGATTTAGGGTCTGAAGCCCATAATTTTGCGCACTTTGGACGCTCTGGAATATGTGTCCTGAGGTATGTAATTGCACCCCGAGCACTTCCACATACTGCATATCAAGTTTCTATTTAGTGGGCGGGTTTAGTGTTTAGGTCCAAGGACGCAAGCAATTGGGCTTCAGGGCCCCAAGACTAAAATCTGAATAGTATCCCTAAGGGTCCAAGGACCTAAATAATGGGGGTTTAGGGCCCAAATACTATAATATTAAAGGTATTTGGGCCCTAAAACTCTATCATTTGGGTCCTTGGATCCTTAGAGTATGTTAATATCTGGGTCCTTGGACTCTTTGGTATTTTAATCTGTGGAAACAACGTCGGAGAAGCGGAGCAGATATTGGAAAGCGTATCGGCATTAATACTCATTCGCATGTGATCCTACTAACTTCTTGTAGCTAGACCTTGTAGGCCTCTGTTGAGCATGATTTCTGAGGGGTGGGGGAGGGCGAAGGCCCGCGATGGCCATGATGCCAAATGTCATGCATGGCTGCGCGCCGCATTATTACGCATGCGGGCCGTTGATTTGGCTGTGTCTCAAAGCAGCTGTCTTTAGACCTCGAACTGGTAGTTTCTACAAGCTACACTTGAGCCGCCGAATCCCGACATTTGAGACGCACTATGAAAAAACTTCGGCCGCTAGCATGGCATGGGGCGTGCCACCACGAAGCAGTAGGAGTCACCATGTATTTGCAAACCGCACGAACAAGTTTACTATCAGCTGGACGAAAGTCCAGAATGAGCTCACAAGAAACAGAGGGCTCCTCATCGTGACCCTTTGGGTGCCTCTACAGTTTCATGATGACACTCTGTGCAGTAGGGACGACAGATGCGCCACGAGCCGCATGCAGAGGAGCAAATCGTTCGGCATATAGGCTTCCCCAAGGAGGAATATACTGCGGTCATGTAGGGACAATGCAACATGGAAACTACTGCATCATTTAGGGTTTAGGTTTTCTTGCTTCCAGAGTTGCGCTGCTTGTAGCCTCCAGTAAATTCCACAGTCCTATTTATCCTGGCAACGAGGTATTGCGTTCAGCGTGCGGCAGATCAACCATACTTACTGGGGTCAGGGAATACGGGAATGTATTATATAGCGATTGTATAGGGATTCAACCCTAAACCCTCCTAAACCCCAAACCCTAAACCCTACACCAAGGAGCTCATAAGAATGAGGGTTTAGGGTTTAGGGGGGATACTATCCAAAGCTGTAGAAGGGTCTTGCTAAACCCTAAATGCTTGGGTGATGGCAGAATGAGAATGTTTGGTTATTTCTAAAACCTGTAACCCTAAACCCCTAAACCCCCAAACCCTAAACCCCTATATAAACCCTAACCCCTATACCCTAAACCCTAAACCCTATTTCTAATCATGGCCCAGCTCGGCTCCTGGAAGTACAAAACAATCAACTCATAGCCAGGACAGCGGAGGGGGGGGGAGGTGGTGGTTAGGGGTTTTGGGTTTAGGGTCTAGGGGCTTGGGTTTTAGGGTTTAGGCACTTTGCAGAACTGCAACGCAGGGTGCAGTATGCAGAGCGGTATCTGTAGTTCCCAGTACTCTAAACTCTAAGACCTATAGCCTAAATGACAATTTCCAAGCTCAGAATCAACTTGTGCCTTCTTTCAGTTTCTTACCAGAGGTGGCACTTGTTTTGGGGTGCACATGGGCCACCCTACATGTACGTACGGTGGTTGGACAAAATCTTGCATAACCCCATATAGGTATACTTAGTAGAAAAATTCCTAAGGGTCAGGCAGGGTTTGGCCCGCCAACAGAAGTAGATTTCATCTTCACCCTGAACTCTAAATGAGGATTTCCCAAAATTAGGGGTACCCTTTTTGGGGGTCCCAATGATGAGGATTATCGATTATAGTATTTGGGGGTCTATATTGGGTCCCCTTATTTTGGGAAACTTCTAAATAGGTTTTTGGAAGGGTTCCAGCTTTGCGGCATATCACCACAAGCCTCGTTAAGTTGGCAGTGTTGCGGTTTCTTGAGACGTCTTCCAAATACTTGGGCTCTTCCACCCAAGGAAGGACAAGCACTCCCAATATGGTAAAACCTAAGCCCTAACCTAGCTTAGAGAAGTGCTTAGTACTCGGGTGCGTTTCTTTTCAGTCACTCCGATGAGGGGATTGGTTTTGTGACGTTGCAGCGACGGCCATCAGCAACTTCAGCATCTGAGGGCCGATATATAGTCCCCCTTAAGTAGATAGAATATGGCCTTGGGTACATTATAGTAAGTTCCCCTTATTATCCCATATTCTATTTCACTTAAGGAGGACTATACTATTTCGCCAGACCTTAGCGTGGGTTTAGGGTGTAGGGTTTAGTTAGGGGTTTGGGAACCTGCTTGTAAAGGGTTGCAACAGGGTTTTACATGGGTTACTGGGTGGATTCGATGTAGTACACTGCCTACCCCTAAACCCTAAACCCCCCCGGGTCCATAGAAGAAGCAGGCCCCCTGGACCTTCATGCCCTTTTTCGCATACCCACTTCAAGGCGTAGCCCCTTCGAGTATACAGTTGTTCTTTTGTACCTTTTCTCCCTAAACCCTCCAACCTAAACCCTAAAACCTAAACCCTATAAACCCTAAACTAGGCTGTGGCCAGTTCCACTCTGATCTACAACGGTTTAGGGTTAGGGTTTGGGTGCTGCCCCCCCCCCCTTCAGTAACAGTTGGATAATAGTTACAATATGGTTATATATAGACCTTAATAGTTACTGGGTGGGGGCAGTATCCAAGTTAGGGTTTAGGGCCAGGGTTAAGGGTTCAGGGGGTGCAGGTTTTGGGGTTTCGAGCTCAGATTCCCCCATTCGCCGAAAGTCTAGACCCTAAACCCCCCTTCTAGGGTTTAGGGTTTAAGGTTTAGGGTTCAGTACAAAAAAACTCTGGGCCCTAAACCCTAAGCTCGACAGCCTATAGTCCCCCGTAAGCAGATAGAAAATGGCTTTGGATATATTCTAGTAAGATTCCCATCTGCCCCATCTTCTATCTACTTAAGGGGGGCTATAACCCCCCAAGGCGCAATCATCCCTAGAGCTTAAGAATGAAAACCCAGCCCTAAACTCCTAAGCTGTTTAGGGTTTAGAGAGTAGGGTTTAGGTTTAAGGTTTAGGGTTTAGGGTTTAGTCCTCAACCCTGTAACTTGAACACTGCCTACACCAACTAACAGCCGTCGAACAGACTTCTCTCTAAACGCCAACGTACCTGAAGTCCGAACCCTAATCAAACCTTATACACACTAGAATCCTGAAGACCTAGCCCTGCATCCTGTACCCTGCATCCTGTACCCTGCGTCCTAAGCCCTTACCCTTAGACACTACATCCCCGAGTCCCTACCTGAAGTCCTATGAAACCCAAAAACCTAAATCCGGAAGCCCTAAACCCCTAAATCCTAAACCCTAGACCCTGAACGCTGAACCCTGAGCCCTAAACCAAGCAGAATCAGTTTTCCCGTGAGCAGGCCGTGGGAAGGCCTCCAGTGGAAAGCTGGTTGAGGCAGGGAGGGACAGGGAAGTTGTTCTTGATACCTCGGAGGCTTCGGGCTCATAGAATGCAGGTGTAGGATTTGAGCTTTTGAAAGGTGTGTAAGGTTTAGCGTTTGCTTCGCTCAAGAGCTGGGTCTAGTCTTAAATCTGAAGCTCTTGTGTCCATATGGGTTAGGGTTTATGCGTATGTGTGTATATTAGTGCCGTTATATACTGCGCGAACAAGCTGGGATTCTTATAGGGTGTGGGGGCGAGCGCATGTCAGCGTTGCTCTTCTAGCCAATTGAAATTACCGTTCCCCGATTTCGAATCAACATGAACCAACAAAAAGAAGGCTGTTTGGGGTTACATGTTAGTTTTGAAGAGGGCAACCCTAAACCCCAAACCAATCCTGAATTCCTACCCGGCCTGCTGAGGCCCTTCCTACCCTTAGGGTGGTCAAACATTATCAGCCTTTATGCCCGTACTGGGTAAGACATTCCCTACGGGTCCAAGGACCCAAATAATAGGGCTTTAGGGCCCAAATACCATTAATACTATAGCATTTGGGCCCTAAAACCCTATTAGTTGGGTCCTTGGACCCTTAGGGATTGTGAGGTGCCTACATGAAGAGCGTACGAAGCGCGCCCCTCCGGGCTTCTCCCGTGCGTCAGAAACCACAGCCCAGCCTCCGGCCACGGTTTAGGGTTTAGGGTTGAGGGTTTAGGGTTTAGGGTTTGAAGGACCCCCCAAAAGCAAAATTAAGCTAGCAATAATGGTCCACAACCTAAAACGGTTCCAGAGCTCTAAATCCTAAATCCTAAGTAAGCCCTGAGTTCTAATCCCTAAGTATACATCCTAAAACCTAAATCCTCAACCCAAGCTCTCAAGTCCTACTTAACCCCTAAACGGTTGACCCGAAACCCGAAACTCTAGACCGTAAACTCTCAACCTACCCTAAGGGTTCAAGTACCCGAATATTGGGGCTTCAGGTACCTTAAAGCTTTGTTTTTTAGGTACTTGTACACTTTGGGGCTAGCCTTAAACCGACCTGTGCTTGAGGCGCCGCTTCAACCACCGCCGCCTTCTTGGTCTCCAGCTGCCGAAGCCTTAGCGCTGCAAAGCTCTGGGAAGCTTCATGGTTGGGTTTGGGGATTTAGGGTTTAGGGTTTAGGGTTTAGGGGTTGGGTTTAGAGATTGGGTTCAGAGTTTTTAGCGTCCGGAGATTTGGGTTGAGGGTTTCAGGATTCAGGGTTTAGGGACCTTCACATTAAAAGCAGAGAGCAATCTGAAAGGATACCGTATCCTTAGCCTCTGGTGTCTGATTGCGAGGGCTATGCATGAGATATCTTTATCTTTTCTTGCTGTTAAGGAACGTAAGTTAAGCTACCATGCTTTGGGTAGTATCTCGTCAATGATTGGGCTTCCTTATTATAGTCATGTATTTTTTTAACTTCAGCCCAGTATCGTTTCTAGTGTTTTCTTTTCAGCCCTTATCATGCACTACCCCCAGCCTACATCATGTGCTGCCCACAGCCCTTGACAGTCCTCAAACACGGTCACAGTAAGTCCTAAACCTCCCGTGATAAGGTTTAGGGTTTAGGGTTCAAGGTTCAGGGATAAGAAAACAACTGTATATCAGAGAGGGTCCACATCTACAACTATTAGGGAATCAGGCCCCAACATACCATACTATAGAAGGAATTATGGGCCTCGATTCCCCTATAGTTGTATATGTGGACCCTCCGGGTATCTGAAGGATTGTTAAAGGGTCGGCGGCCCAAGGGGTAGGGGCGTTGGGCTATCAAAGGCCAGGCTGCTGATTTCTGGAAAAGGCTACCCAGACCGATCTAGAAATTAGATCCCCTATCTAGACCCATTATAAGCCTTATATACTCCTTCTTTAATTTCCCATATGGTTCTAGGGGATCTAATTTTTAGATCCCTTTGGGCATCTGGGTAGACCCTGAGCCCTAAACCAGAAAGATTCTGGCGTTTACCAGGTTTCCGGGGAAGGTAAGGACGGGTTCAACTCTGGGTTAGGGATACGGGATAGGTTACAGCAAGGGCATCAAGAAAGGGGACCGGGCCATCAAATCATGAGGGTGTAGGGCTTGAGGTTTTAGGGTCTGGTGTTTAGGGTTTGATTGGGATTCAGGGTTGCAATAACAGCTGTAAAATACAGATGTTGGCTGCGCTTCAAAAGCTGCAGCCTTCTCCCTAAAGCCTGAATCCTACATCCTCTGAACCCTATGCTGCAGCAGGTGATGATGCGCACTTGGGGCTATTATTTTGCTGCAGATCTTCCACCCTTGACCCTAAACCCACAGTACTGAAGAGCTCGGATTCTTAGCTAAGTTGATTCGGCCGAGCCCTTACAGCAGAAGCCCTTAAACCATCCCTGGGACTTAGCTTGGACCTTAACCCTTTGGGATTTCCTTATATTCCTATTATAGGTACGTAAGGGTTAACCCTTAGTAGGGGTCCGAAGTTCCACGTAGAACCCTAAACCCCAGAGAAGAAGCGTTAAATCCTAACATCCACCGTCCAGGCAGCTCCACCAGCCTGTAGGTTCGAGGACTTCTTGGAACGGGGCTGGGTTTCCCTTCTTAGTATGTGGTTTAGGGTTCAGGGTTTAGGGTTTAGAGCTTAAGGCCCTATATAGATTCAAGAATAGTGCCATCCTTGTTGTGGGCACCCGTGTGAAAGGGTCTCCCGCTTTTTGCAAGCCTCCCATGGGTTTAGGTCTCAGGGTTAGGGCTGAGAGCTTCCAAAGAAGGTATGAGTCTCATAGTTGGGGTTGTTATTGCAGCAAGCCCATTTGAGTGGTTTCTTATCTGGGGATATTATGGTCCCACTATAGCGTAAGATTTTATCTTTCTTCTGGCGAAGTATGTTCTACAAGCAATATAGCCTGACTAGGTTCAACCAGTATCTGAAAGGTGCCCCCATTTATAGCTCCCATATGTCCTAAAGATCAAAGTTGAACCTAGGTATGTATACATGCATATATACATATATATAGGGGCAAGACTCTGAGGGATAATGTAGAAGGCTAAGCAAGCTTGAAAAAGCATGGCCTATGTTTAGAATTTTGAAGCTTGCCGGCTAAAGAACAGTGTGTTTAGGGTGTGTTTAGGGCTTAGGCTAAGACAAGAACAGCGTGTGCTCTACTTCCAATGGACAAGTTTCAGTTTTGAATGTCATGGCAGTCCCAGTGGCATTTTCAAGCTCCTAAACAGTCACTTTCAAGTATTGCGAGCGTTTCAACAAACAAGCCCCTATCTGCCCCTCGAGGTCCCTGGAGCCTAAACCCTAAATCCCCATACCCCCTAAATCCTATGGCGTGGGGAGGGGTCCTTTACAGGAATGGTATAGATCCCCAGCCATTTAGGATTTAGGGCTTGGGGTTTAGGGTTTAGGACTTAGGGTTTAGGGTTTTTTCGATAAATTTTGGAAAGATGCAAAGAAGATGGGCGCGGCCCCTGCGCAAAGATGATTCGCACAACTTGAGAAGTTTTGGTCATTTGTTTGGGCTTGCCATGCTCCCATTTTGAGAGCTTTGTAGGCAGTTTAGGGGTTTAGGGTCTAGGGTTTAGGGTTTTTGGGCTTCGTGAGGACTACAGGGGGGGTGGTGGGGTTATACGTTCATCTACCAGGTAGCGACAAAAGCTTCAGCCCTCATCACGAAACCCTATAAGCTAAGTGCCAAACGTACGATATTTCTTAGCAGGACCCCCCCACCCTGTAAAAGTAATCTAGTAGCACTATCAGAGGACCCTAATATATTTACTACTGTCCCTTATTGTCACTATTAGGGGTTGGGGGGTCCACCTAAGATCTCTCCGCTTTTGCGAGTTGAGACCGGAAACCCTAAACCCTAGACCTTCAACCCCTAGAGTTCTTAAGGAGGATACTAGGAGTTATAGTCCCCCCTTACGTTGATAGAACATGGTTTTGGGCATATTATAATCAGATCTCCATATACCCCATATTCTATTTATATACTTCGGGGGGACTATAAGACTAAACCCTAAACCCTAAATAGTAGTTTCCATTTTCTTTGCCATTATCCCTATATTACCCCATCTTAGGGGGACTTTAAGACTATAGCTCATTTCTTTCTCAAAGCCGGGCCACTTTCTGCCTGGTGCCTGCTATGTTGGAAGCTTTCGCTGCTCCAGTTAGCGGCCTTCGAGGCCCCGGCACTTGGGGTTTGGTCAGAGAGTTTAGGGTACAGGGTTTAGGGTTCAGGGTTTAGGATTCAGGGTTTAGGGTTCAGGGTTTAGGGTTTAGGGGTACAGGATTTAGGGTTTGGGGGTTAGGATTTATGCGGGCAGCGTCTAGAGTTCAGGGGTTTTGTCGGGAGTTCGGGTGCAAGGTCAAGGGGAAGAAGGCTTGGGGTTTATGGTATGTATGGTTTACGGTTAGCAGGGTGAATAGGCTTG
The DNA here is from genome assembly GCA_905231905.1 of Symbiodinium pilosum. NCBI lineage: Eukaryota > Dinophyceae > Suessiales > Symbiodiniaceae > Symbiodinium > Symbiodinium pilosum. The sequence continues at coordinate 3,115 of CAJNIZ010046476.1, read as the reverse complement.
AATAGGCTCGATGGTTTGCGGCGTTTTCAAGAAGATTTCATGCTTATTTACATGTTGTATATGCGAGCTATAGTCTAAACTCCTTAAAGGGGGTTGTCTAGGACATTCTATAGAGGACTGTTATGAGTTTAGACTATAGATTCTGTAGGGCTGAAAGGGTTTGGGGTCCACAGGGTCAATAGGGTTCAACAGAGTGTGGAGATTCGGGCCAAAGTGTTTCCCAACAATGTGGTGAGCTCACGTACACGTCAGCTATAGTCCAAGTTCCTGAAAGGGGCTTATATAGTGGATTAGATATGGGACTATTATAGCGGATATTGAGGGATACTAGCAGTTTAGACTATAGCTCATCTCCGAGGTCCAAAGAATTTATCTTCTGAGGTGTTCGCACGTATATGGCGAGTTCATGAACGGAATGAAGCGCCTATACACGTCGAGTTAGATATAGGGTGGCTGGCCGAGTATCATGAGTATAGGGAATATAACCCCTAATAACCACAGTTTCCATTTCATGTTCCATTTTCTTCTCCATTTGATTCTCCATTATAGTAGTTTCCATTTTCTTTTCCATTATCCCAATAAAACCTATTGCGCATTCTGTCCAGGGAGTTGGTGGGGTTAGGGTTTGGGGTTTAGGGTTTTGGGCTCCGGCTACAGCTCCTTTACGCCTGTAGTGTTGAGGGGGCCGTGCTCAAAGGCCCAGTTGTTGAGCGTCCTGCAAACCCGAACAGGCTGAACCCTAAACCCTAAACCCGAGCAGGCTGGGTCAGCAAAGCTGGACTTCCAGGTGTACGGGAATCGATAAGCCACTGTGCCTATGCCAGGGCACGATCAGGGTTTAGGCTCAGGGTCTAGTATAGGGCTTCATTGGGGTTAAAGCTTCAGGGCGTAGAAATCATGAGTGTCGGTTTGCCGCCCAACTGTGACCAATCATATCTGGCTACAGCGTCCAAATGACTCCATGAGTTTGGGTTCGGGCTCACTCAGTTCAAGCTACTAGCTGTGATTGACTGCACAGAAACTTGGAATTTCGATTTCACTGGCAGCAAAATGTGTCCAGAAAAGTGAGCCTGCCAAGGTTCTGGTGACCGCCCCCCCTCACCCCTCCCATAGTAAGGGATACATGGACTTCTCTACGTTCATGCAGTCTACCCCTAATGTAGTCCGAAAAAAGGCCCATGTCCACCGAACGTTTACGCAGCATTTACTGCCGTGCACATTTTCTCCCTTCAGATACATGTGATGTTGATGGTGATGATCCTGATGATGATGAAGAAGGGTACGCTGAACAGGTGTACCGGCGCCGCCTCACCCGTCTGCTGCAGCTAGGATGAGTTGGACTGCTGCCTAGGGTCCTAGACATTCGTGCAACAACATAAACATGTGGATCCCTAAAGTATACTGAGTGTGCAGGCACCCGAAGATCGTTGTAGTACAGTGTAGTATGGTCATGCAAGATGTTCAGCATGAAAACTAATTGCAAGTGGGGTTGAAAGGCTTGGACTCAGGGCTTCGAGGTTTCATAAGGTTTGGGTTAAAGGGTTTCGGGGGCCAGGCTGGAAGAGACTTGGGTTTAGGGAATGGGTTTAGGGTGTAGGCTTTAGGAGGTTTAGGGCTAAGGGTTTAGGGCTTAGGGCTCAAGACGTATGACCAAATCCTTTGGTAGCAATCATGCAGGTACTTCTGAAAGCAGAAACATGCGCCTTGATGTCCGCAAGAGTCTCCCATGAATTCCAGAGCCTGTGTGTTGGGGAAGGAAGGATACCAAAAACCTTGCATGACCCTAAGTACTTTGGGAAATGATGGAGGTTAGCATGTCTAGGTCAGGCGGGATTGAGAGTATCAAGTGTAGCACATAGTTGTGGCCCAAATAGATGAGCTCCTATATACTTCTATTTGGTGCTTGGAAGAGCACTTGGTAACGGGGCCTATAACCCTACTTGTAATTGGGGTAACCTACACAAGTCCAATTAGGAGGGTTATATGTAGGGCCATAAGCCCACTTTTGAGTAGTTGCCAAGTCCCATGAACCTTGAAGTAACGCTTAAACCCTTAGATCCTTATTGAGGGCATTTGCGCAAGGGCCACTGCAGCCTGCAGTGCCCGAATTCTCAACATCAAGCCTAGGGTTTTGGTTTGATTTAGGATTTTTTGGTTTTAGAGTTCCGGGTCTGGGCTTACTACTTGCGGGTCTTTATGACTTAGCAAGTCTGCAATAACCCTTCCTTTAATCATAAACCATAATTCCTTCTTCTACGGAGACTTATATACGAGGTCAATGGAGTTTGCTGCAAGTAAAACGGCCTCTCAACCCAACCAGAAGTTCACACACCCTGGAATACTACCGCCCAAGTAATTAGCATGAAGCAGCTCCAACAGCAACCAAACAAAGACAACTGCCCCCTGAAAAGCAGGGGGTCTGCATGGGTTGTATGATTTGTTCGAATGGCGAAAACCCAAAGCACTGATACATGACGTCGATTCCCATAAGAAACCACCACTCAGGCAAGTACTCGACCAGTTGCATTGAAGAGTTCGGCCGCGGTTGCTACTGCCTCAGAAATCGACTTGCAGCCGGAAGGGGGCGAGTACTACCGCAAAGAACGGCCCGGACGCAAGTAAGACAAGGGATGGTGGTAAAGCAAGACTCGTACTTGCCCTAGGGATCCAAGTCTACGAATGATACCAACATTGGGCGCTCAAGTCTGTAGATCTTACCTACATCGGGCCTAAAGTCTGTAAGCATGACCTACATTGGGCTATTTGGATCCCTAATGAAGACCCCTGATTAATGACCCCCTCCTCTTGACGGGGATTATAATAGGGATCCTAATCTTAAGGCCCTTAAAAGGAGGGGGTTTATTAATCATGGGTCTAAACCCTATATCGACATATATAACCCTGATTTAAACCTCAAGATAACCCCTAATGTTGGACCCGCTTTAAACGGTACGGCCCACCCCCCCCCGCCCCCAAACAATTTGAGGACCCTGAATCAAGAATTGTTTGAGGGGTCTCAGTTTTAGGAATTAGGGCTTCTTAAGCTCTGACTTATCTGATGGATAGTAATTAGCTGTTGTACAAAACTAAAGGTCAAACCTGTGTTTTTTCCTAT